>JAAMPI010000218.1:0-50743 GCA_013054445.1 Cudoniella acicularis
GGGAACAATTGGATGGATTTACCGATTCATTTACACGCACATTCACAGCAGGGAAAATCGCTGAGCGCGAGTATGAGCCCACCAGGGGGATTTGCAGAGCTTCTTCACTACCATAACCACTCCCATTCACATCAGCATCAGCATCATATTTCTCACCACGGGCAGAAAGGCGAAGAGCGATGTCTAGGGATTGGAACGCTGAGGCATTTCAAAGCATGGAGAGAATGGAAACGTGGATTATGTTTCCTCAATTTTGGAGGACCCGGAGAGGAAGAAATCCGAACAAGCGTTGGCGCCGCGCTCCTTTTGCTCCCCGGTTCTGGCATCGAGGCCACAAAACGCGGAGAAGTAGATCATCTGAATTTGAGTCGTAAGATTCAAGTACATATGCTTCTCGACTCGCTTTCTTCCGATCAGCAGCAGGATTCGAACCCCCCTGGAAACAAAGATGAGGGGCCGATACGGATTCCGGAGCGGTTTGTTACGCTTGCTGAGGCGGGGAAGTGTCTTGAATGCTTGATTGGGAGGTCTCTGGCTTTATTGCGGGAGTCCGCGCATTTCTACTCCTTTTTAATCAACAGCCACAGCAACAACTCTTCTTCTGCAGCTTCTTCTTCTCCAGCTTCACCACACAATCATCAAACTTCGAGTCCGAAAGCGCAGAAATCAGCCACTGAAACGAGAAGGGTTTTCGCAGATCTAGTTCCGGAACAATATAAACGCCAATCCCTACTCGACGAATTCCGGAAATGGGAACGTGGTTTTGCTGTACTAATGAGTAGAGGCGGAAGGAGAGAGGGCGAATTGAGATTATGTTGGCTAGCTGCCTACCTTGTTGTTCTTGGTGGTGTTGGTGCAGCGGTGGGGGCAGGGGGCGTGGCTTATAGGAGAGAGAAGAGTTTTGCGGGGTTGGTTGGGGAGATGGTTGGGATTTCAAGGGGATTGGGGGGAACTTGCTGTTGTTGAAGATACTATGTCTGGGAGTGGTGGTGCTGGGGGGACAGGTATTAGTGGGAAGGCTCTAATGCCGCTTTTGATTGTGGCGTGGAATTCGAGGCAGAGGGGGTTGAGGAGGGAGGCGTTGAGGATGGTTAGTGCGTGTGTGGAGGGGAGGGGACTCGTTGGCGGAATTGTGGGGTGGTTGGTTGGGTTGGAGGAGGAGGTTTTGAGAGGGGTTGCTGGTACAGCTGATGGGTTTGGGGAGGCTGGGGAGGGTGTTCCCGAGTGGGCTTGTGTTAGGGGGGTGAGGTTTAGGGTTGATGCGGGGGTGGGCGAGGGGAGCGGGAATTCTTCTTTTGGAGGAGGGGCAGGTGGGAGTGGGAGTACGGGTGTGAGGGTTAGTTGTTTACAGGGTTTTGGGAGTGTGGGGGGGGTTGGTTAGGGAGGTTAGGAGGGAGGGGAGGTTTTGAATCTTTTGATACAGATCTTGATTTATGTGTATGGATTTATTGTGTTTATTTATATTATGATGTCTTGGGTACCTTTGCTGCTGTCGAATCTTGAGATAGAAATTTTTCGTCGGTGTTTTGATCTGGAAAAAGTGGCTTAGTATCTTTTCAACCTGACACGTGACTTCCCTTCGGAAGTACCCCTGAATGGTTATCACTTCGCAAACTTGGCCCTCTAAGCCTCTGTTTGTTAGCAGGCTCTTGATTATTAACGTTCTATCATTTAAAAATTTAGAATTGTTAAGGGCAGCAAAAGGAAAACGCATATAATTTAATATCTTGGGTCCTTGCTGCCTAGTGGTCTATATCATTTCTTGCCTATGATTGGTTGAAAAGGTCCATAGCCTCGAATCATGTCAGGCTCTCAGCTGGGCATTTTTTGGATTATTTTCTCTTTTGAATTGTTCTTTTCTTTTTTTTACGGAGGGAGCAATTAAGCTAGCGCACGTGTGTTTTGTCAGACCGTTGTGTAATGTTATATGGTCACGTGGTATGCGATATCACGTGAGGCCTTGGGTTAGTTGTACAATGAAGTGTCAAGAAGATCTGGGTAGAATGTTATCTTGCTAAGATATATGAAGTTGAGCACACAGCTCTATCAAGGAAAATTATATAGCTATATAGGCGGTAGATCTGATGGATCACGGGATCCCTTGGATTCCTTGGATCCCCGAAGGATCCTCAGGATCCGTTTTCAGGTGATGTATCACGTGGGTCGTGACACGTTGGTTGAACTTCACCTCGATCCTTAGCCCTCTTGTCTTCTCTTCTCCTTGGATGTACGCCTCGAAACCGAAACCATTTACACCCTGCCTCTTGCTTGGGTCTTGAGCGGCGACCCCCGGTCCCCGACTGTCAGCATCAGGAATCCGACATTCATCATGGATAGACTGCGTGATGGGTACCCGTACACGGACCAGTTGGTCCGTGCCTAGCCGTGCGTCGGGTAAAGCCCTAAGGTTTTTTTTAATAAATATCGTATTTTCGTAATAGGCTCGAAATTTCTAGTTCTGTCAAAAAATCCGTATTAAATTTAGCCCAGAAACAAAAGAGACGCACGGCCGAATGGGTACCCGTGGGTTACCCATTACGCAGTCTAATCATGGAACACAGTCAAAGCCTAACGCCAGCTCCCTTCGAGCAATCTTCGAGCTCAACCGGTTTATCAATGTTATGTGCTCTCTGCGAACGCCTACTACAGGATCTAAGTACTGGCGATGTGGAAACGCGGAAACCAGAAGGCTAGGAGTTTGGGGGATATCAACGTGAACTTTCCTCTTTCTTATCGGGGAGCACTGGGGGGCACGGCCTTTGGAGCTAGAGGCCTACAATCCCGTTCCGTATTCAACCTGCACTTTGCAATACGACAAAGACCCGAACGGGGTCGCACGGGCTCAAGGATCTACGACTGGTCTCTCTTTAGCAAGACCTATTGCTAGCTTGGACGTTGAAGAGGACATCGACAACATTATCGCACTCGCTCGAGCTTGGATGGATGATTGCAATGCGAATCACCCCAGGTGTCGAGAAGTTTCGGATTTTATACCCACCAAAGTCATTGACGTGGGACCCCCAGATGGCGCAAATGACCCTTGCCTTTACATCACCTCAGATAAAAATAGGTCAGAACCGTACCTGGCGTTGAGCTATTCCTGGGGCGTGCAATCGAACGAAAACATGAACTTGAAAACCACAGAGGAAACATTCCTATCTAGACTTCAAGGGATTATAATGAAAGCTCTTCCACCATGCTGCCAAGATGCAGTTATGATCACTCGGAAGTTTGGCTATCGGTTTTTCTGGATCGACGCGTTATGTATCATCCAGGACCAGGAGTCGAAAGCCGATTGGACCACGGAGGCCTCAAAAATGGCACGCATATATGGATAATCTGTACTCACGATATCAGCTGGATCATGCAATCGTTGCTCTTCTCGTATCCTTCAAGCGAGAAACCGGTTGGATGTTGAACTCCAGCTGAGCATTGAAACCAACTGCCAGATAGAGGCCATTGGTATTCGGCAATTTCTAAAAGACCTCCAGATGGCGTAGTCCTTGAGTGAAATCGCTACAAGAGGATGGTCAATGCAGGAAAGAATGCTTTCAAATCGAATCCTGCATTTTACAGAAAGCCAGATGTACTGGCAATGTAGCACAGACGAACATAGCGAAGACGGGAGAAATAAAGCAGAGGCGGTATACGAAACCAAAGACGATCGTCTATATCTACGCAAAGATGTTCATCCTAAAAGGGCGCAGGAGGAGTGGTTCGAAATTGTGGACACGCATAAAAAATCTGGTTTATCTAATCCTGAAGATCGACTGCCGTCGCTGGCAGGAATTGCGAGAGCTTACCATCGTCTGTTCAAATCCAAATATTTAGCTAGTCTCTGAGAGTGTCACTTGCCGGAAAATTTGCTTTGGGTTACCTATGGCGAGAACGGGGAACCTCCAAGTGACTATGGGATTAAGCAAACGCCCTCATAGTCTTGGACTCATGCGCCGGGGTGCGTCATGCATATCCCTGCGATAAGGGATTTTAACCACTCAAAAATGCTTGTAAAATTCGAGTATACGATTGTCGATGCAGATGAGGAAGATAGTATGTTTCTAGGTCAGTGCAAAAATGCCAGGATTAGACTCCGCGGCAAGCTGAAGAAGCTCAGATACGAAGCGGATCCGTATTCCTCTAAGCCCTGGCTAACGGACCTATACCAAGTGCCTTACGATGCGGCAAGGCTTTCGTTTCACTGGCAGGATACAGTGGATGTTGACCGTGAAAGGCAGAAGTCGAGGCTTTGCTGGAGTTTGGCGATATCTCAATGTTACTTTGGTTTATCTAAATCCGCTCTTTCCTGGATAAATATCCTCCTCCTTGAGGAAGTGGACGAAAGGAAGGGTATTTTCAAGCGATGTGATGCAGGCACTTTATTCTTTGAGCGGTATTCGAGATTCTTTGAGGGAGTAAGTGAGAGAAGCATCGAGATCATATGAATACAGACTTTCCAAGCTCGAATAGTCAAGGGTCAAAATATTGATTTACACTATACAATATTCAGTAACATAAAATTAAGGAAGATCGCTACTAGTATAGGCTGGAAGCAAGGCGGAACGATTTCTACATTTTTTTTCGTGGCAAAAAACAGCTTAGAAAAACCACCACGTCAACACTGATAATCGTGTATATATTCTTCCGACGGTTTGATACTATGCTATCCTTTTGCTTAACTTCGAATAAGACCTTTCCAAACTAGATAAATAATAAGCTAATTTAATAGAACACTTCAAATATATATGTATGCCTAACTTAGAAATGCAACAACAGTTGTTGCTTCTACTTTTACAGAAGGACAAAGGGGAGGCAGAGAGAACTTCAGGCTATAGTAAAAAAAACCTAGAATAATAAGGAGTGTAGAGAAAGCACCCCCTGATAGTCATAACGACTTTTCAGTTCTACTGGAATAGCAAGCGAAAGTAGTGGCCTTTCAAGATCTCTCCGTCCTGTGCATGGTACTTATCAATCACCCTTATAGTATCGCTGTCTAGGCGGGATTCAGTTGGATGGCCGAGTTAGGAAAGCAACAATGTTGGGCCGGCACTTCCAAGCTGCCATTCGAGCCTGGCTTCAAACATCGAGAGTACAGAGCTGTATGTATACTAACAGGCACGAATCATTAGCGAGGAACTTGCAAACAGCAGCCCCACCTCTTATTAAGTGGCCAAAATATCTCGATCAGACACAGTGTTTTATTGCAAAATTAATTTTTCTCTTTAGGCTAGCCGTATCTCTCTCCGTACGAGTCCTAGATGTTCGTTGAACTTCTCGATTTCGCTACTCTCCCCGTACAACCTCTCCCAGAACCAAAAATGACCGATGCGCTCCCAGACCTTTCCTACTTGACGACATACCAAAACCCAGGGCGAGTGCCTCATTCGGGTGTCTTGCTTTGGTAGTTGGCCTCGCAAACGCCCAATAAATATCCCGGTTACAAGACAGTTGTGTAGCGTTCGAAACCAGTCGGGATCGTTTTTAGTTGTTTTTAGCATGCAAAAAATTTCGTATCCTATAGACTTGCCCTCTCCGTACTTGATGTAGAATCCATTGTCTGGGTAGGGTTGAATGCAGTTCTTTGGTACCTGCTCTTTGCGCAGGATCTCCGCTTTAATCGCTCAGTACTCGATTACAATTGTCCCTGAAAGGTTTTTCATTAGGCCCTTGGATCCAAGACTCGCCTCAAACTTGTCCCAACCAATCTGCCCTCCATTGAGAGCTTCGAAAGATACAGTAATATCAAATTCTGACCCAATATCAAGATGTGTACAGATGTGCAAGTTAGAAAAATGGCCTTTCCACCCAGTCCACGGCCACGAAGGAAATCCACACCGGCGCGTCCCCGGCTCCACAAGATCCCAGTAGAGATGCGTTAAAAAGCTGGACAAGTGTGTCCTTGAAGGCGAGAGGTTGTGTTGCGATGCCAACTCTGAGACTGCACGAAGCATTGGCACTCCCCAAATGTTGTAAACTGGCGGATCTAGCTCCTCATAAACCTGCAATATCCCCTGAAATCCGTTGAGATTATCAGATTGTTTACCGATGCTCCGTTCAGTGTACTGTCGAATTATGTAAACAATTTCCCAAGGCAAGCCCGTCCGCAGTTTGGGAAATGAGTAGCACACTGATCGAGCTAGCGAATGAGATTTTTCCCATTCCTTAAGAGATGGACCCCATCGATATGGCTCGTTCTTGGCTTCGCAACAACTCATAACGCTGCATTCAAAATAGACCTGTCTGTCTGTGAATATCAATCGACGCCGAGAGAAGTGCCTCTTGAAAAGTCCAAGCATGAGTAATCCAAACAGAATTTTGGAGCAGACTCTTCGAGGTTTCCATGGTCCAGCAAAGAGCACGAGGGCCTATTTTTACTTTAGGTTGGGGAATCCGAGATCTCTTCCCGACACCCGGAAGCCCGTATTTTGGGTCCGATCCCGCAGCTGCAATGATTGTAGCTTGAGCAGAGCCGTAGATTTGTGACATGAGCCGTATTTGGGCATGCTTATCTTCGTCGTCGTCCTGCCAAATGCAGTATCTATCGATCCAGAGGTAATCGAACCCTAGCTCCAGCGTAACGGTTATGCTATCTTCTATTGTCGGAGGGCGTCCTTTCGGGAGATAATCCCTTGGTGCTTTGTCTTGCTCTTGGTCTACTTTGTCACCCCAAACGTAGCTTAAGGCTAAAAAGTGTGGGACCGGAGATGTAGACATGGTAATAGGAACGATACGACGTGTTTCACAGTGTATGAGGCGAAAGTAGTTACCGAGGCCTGAGTTGATTGGCATACAGAATTCCTGGTGGTAAGAGTGACAGAATCTCAGCCATTTTTTGATAATTGAGTAATCGATGCTTGTCGGCTTAACAGATCGCACGTGGAATTTAGAGGACATTGAGTTGCCTTCCAGAGGTTGTCCTATGTATCCAGTAGAAAGAACATGATGCCGGTGATTGTAGCCCAGTTTCCAAGACTCGGATTCCCAAGTTGGTTTCGACGGGAGGACAGCCAGAGCAAAGCCATCAATCCTAGGCCCCGCTCCATTCTGTTCGACTTTGGCCCAAGAAACATAGGTGAGCCAACGATCGGGCTGACCTCTATCCTTGTCTATAGATCTTTCAAGATCTGAATCTCCTGGTCGTAAATTCCAGAGAAGCCTACACAACCGGCAAGAAGAATCCCTTTCTTCGTCTGTAATTCTCCCCAGATTTTGAATGGGTATACACTCGGAGTCACCGAGCGACAACGAATATATCTTGCTCAAATCAATAGCTCTATACCGTTGACAGAGATCGATGCTGCTTGGTAAGTCTCCCGATCGATGAATGTCATCCTGGAAGATAGTGCTATGCTGTGTCTGGTGACAGTTCCAAGGACTCCTCGGAGAACGGTCCTTTTCACCACTTCCTTGAATGAAATCGTCAGAATCGCTGGGCCGGGATTTCCTTTTACGGGATTCCTGGCTCTGAGGCTCGGCCTGCTTTGGTGCTTTATTTCCGCTCATCAAATTCAGAAACTAGGCTTGAAAGTCCCTAAGTCTAAGAAATCACGGGGGAGAAACTCCCGTTGAAGTACGTCAAATTTCTCGTAGAAGATATTTGAAGGCGAGCGCTAATTACATGGCGAATGTGGCCAAAGGAAAGATTATATTCTTCAATTCGCATGGCTGAGCCATAGTCTACGAGCTGAAGGGGTGGTGGCTGCGCAAAGGCAATGAGTTATGCTTATTGGTTTACCTTGTTAGCACGGTAGGTAATCTGAAACTTTAGGGAGTGTTTCAAGACGCAAGTCACCTTCTCACACCGCTTATCTGGAAGGATATATCCTAGTTTCCATTCCCGCTCCCGAACCTGAAAAATGGTAGCGTGTGCCCCCTTTGCGACCTATGGTAGTACACTCATGCCTGCGCAAGGCTCGTTTTATCTCGGCGAGTTTACCGAATCCCGATTAACCGGGCGAACAACGAGGCAGCTAGAACGCCACCTCTGGGCTTTCACTTTTAACGAGCTGGGAGGCATGGGTCTGTGCTCTATAGGGCATTGAATCGCACGCCAACATCGTCGATGTACATGTGACTCTAGATGGCGCCGATGGCTTCGGAGGTGTGAGTGGAGGAGTGTTAGCCCTTAACCCAAAATGGATTTTCCCCAGTAAGATTCGTCGATCAAATAATGTCTGGCACCTCTTGATATTTTCAACAATAAACGGCAGGTGGGTTCATGGGGAGCCGCATTGGGACCATTACGAGGGCCCCCGGAGATGAAATTACCCTTGTGCCAATTTGGAGTTTCACTTGCGCACCTAATATGCCCTGTCTGCTTCTTCGAAGGAAACTGGAGACGAGTGGCCAATATAAACGCATAGGGCTATTGGGGGTCGACCTGTATGATATTTTAGAGGTGTCCAAAAACCAAACTCAAATGCTCATCGAACAGGATTACATTTCAGCTTATGTCGATGATGAAGGAACAAATTGATACAGAATCACCGTTGTATAAACACAACTACGGGTATAGGACAATAGTCTCTATTTCAATAATTTCTCTTTCCCTCACTCAAAATATTCTAAATTCCATTTCAAGACTGGAAACGTCGGTCAGGCTAGAATAAATCTCCCCATGCATGATGCCGTGAACTGGCACTTCTCATTAGTATATAACCGAGAAGCGAGATACTCTGAGGAAACAGAAATCTTACCGTAAGTTTCACCAACCATCAAATAATGATCGTCCTCTTTCCTCAAGACAATTGGCATCCTCGAACCCTCAATAACACATATAACATCACCCTCTTCCGCCTCTATAACCGCCAATCCCATCAATCCATTTTTCGTAAGCATAAACTTTCGACCACTAGTGACTGTTGCTTGACAGGTACTATAATCGTCCAAATCTCCAAGCAAAAGTCCTTCAAAAAACTCAAATTGGTTCGCACAAAGCGTTCTTGCAAATGCCTCTGGAACATGCTCACCAGTCGGGTAATGACTCAACTTATCTCCCAACTTTCCCCAGTCCTCAAAAGCGCTATATCTCATAAACCTACAACTGCGAACTTCACTCAGTTCTTTGATAGTATCCACACAAACTCCTTTCAAGTACATCTCCCGAGAGTCTTCGCTAAAACGAACTGAATCAACGGATTCGGTACGTGAAGCACACAACTTGCGTGGTGAGCCTCCTGATGAGCCCCAAATACTTGATTGCTTCGAGTACATTGTGAAGAAAGGGAATGTATGGTATCCCTTTTCGAGTTTTACTTTTTTGCCTTGAACAGTCCAGTCTGGAGCCCATGTCGGAAGACCTTCGACTCGTCGGACGCCGGGGCCGGAACATAATGCTAGAATGTCTAAATTATTGGCTCTTTTAATCAAATCCTTAACTATCATTCCATATACTTGTCCTTGTAGAAGCGAATAATCCGGAATAAGAGAATCTGGTCCAGTATCAGAAGCAATTCCCAAAAGGGCAAAGACTTTATCTCGTGAATCTGTAGCTTCACTGAACCAGAACCGCTGCAGGATGTCCATGAGGGGTGATTTGAGGTTCCGGCGATAGGCTTCAGAAGTCTGGATCACGGCCATGGTCCAGAACATGTAGTCGTCTATTTTCAACCAAGCTTCGGACTGCTCGAACTCAGGTGTTTCTCGTAGGTGGCCGATGTAGTTGTGAAGAATGTGTATAGTGCGTGCGCAGGCTTCCCAGATTAGTGTTTGCTTTCCCCAGAGTAAGGTGGCTTTTTTAGCAACGGTGATTTCCTGTGCGATCCAGACTCGTGACCACCACTAACAAGATTCAGTTTGTAAAAGATTTATAGTTTTGGAGGGGACTTTGCTTACCGGGCGGCTCAGAAATGCAACCGCAACTTCAAGAGCCTTCGGCTCTTTCAAAACTTCTCGCATAGGATGCTCCTCAATATTCTTTGACGCCTGCCACACCCCCGCTTCAGGTAACTGATCCGGAGCTATCGTCGTCGCCACTCTTGTCAAAAAATCGATCCCGGGCTTGCTAAACTCGTCCTCGGGGCCAAAATACACAACCGCGTGGAAAGCGTTGGAATAAATAGATCGCATGAGAGCAACTTGTGATGAACGCTCTGCGTCATCTGACTGATTGATGCAAATTGCATCGATCCATAATACTCTGCAGGATTCTGGCCGGCGGAGAAGACATAAGGCCTCGTGGAGGTTTTTCGTCACGGGGAAATTGTGTTTTGTAACGCTCTCAGGTTCCTCGACGCTTCCCATGAGCTGGATTGAATGAATGTCTTCTGAGGAACCCCAGACGTAGGAGAGAGCCTCGTATGTTACGTCATCGTCGGTCATGTGCTTGTGGATGATTCTGCAGACGATCTCTTCCGAGTCGTTGGGTGGCAAGAGGACCACGAGACGAATTTCATTTTCATCGGTTTTTAAGGGCGTATATTTAAATGAGGTTATATTTTGAGCCATTTCCTGGAACGAAGACATGGTTGCAAGGTTGAGAGAAAGATGTAGCTTTCAAGGTTGTTTTATGTTGTTGAGGCCAAGACTCAGCCGCAGTGGGTTGGTACTTGGCAGCTTCCCGGGTATTCTCGGCGGAAAATTAACTCCGAGCTGAATGTGTAAAAACTCCACTTGCTATATATCTCAGAAATCAGTGTTTTTGACAGAAACTAAATTCTTTCGAAGATATTATTCGATGATCGTAAACAATCCCCTGAGAAGGACTGGTAACTTTTCCCTACGGCTTTCAGGTAACGTTGTCATGACTTAACATGGACAGTAATTAAGCTCATGATTTAAGAGTATCCGTTGGAAAAAGATAAGATAATTTGAAAAATTAGCTTATCGCATTCTGATCGAGTGTTTCTCCGTGCTGGGTAGTCTGGCGTAGACGGACACGAATTCGAAGTGAGTCCCTTTGCTGCCGAATTGCGAAGACTGAGAAATAGGAAGAGGTCAAAAAAGACCTTGGTTGCACATAAACAAAATCTTCTCATAAATTAGCTGTTGACAGTGCATCATTTTCATCATATTCCGTTGCTTTCCGAGCCATTTCTGGAGGTCACAAGATCAGATTGTCCCCCTTGCCGCCCCTGACGATTAAGCGAGATACCAAAAAGTAACGACGCAAGCGCAACTACGGTACCTGCATTATTTCGTAAAAGATATCATGAACTCGTGCGAACTAATCAATAGTCAGGTCGCTTCAGCCTTACAGATACTCAACTCTAAGTTCATCGCGAAGTTTCCGGATCTCCTAAAACAGGTATCCCGATCGACTGAGCCGATGCTTACTTTCCCGTCGTCCCGGCCCAGAAAATACACCATTGTCTGGCGGTACTTTATAGTGCAAAGAAAGAGAGAAAGTCAACGATTTTCGAACTCCGTTATACGATACTTCATGAGTCAGATGACTCAACTCAATGGAGTTATTATGTCAAGTCCTTCACCATCACGGAAATTTTCTAGACCCATAAACACAATATATAAAGTGAAACTCTTTAACTCTCATTCGCTTGATTTTTCTTTTTATTCCCAGACCAATATTTTATTCATCTTATTCACAATGTTTTTCTACACCTCTTCTATCCTAGTATTCTTTTTCCTCCCCGCTCTCGCCCAAGGCAACCCAGTCAAATATTAAACATCATCTACAGCAAAAACACCTCTAAATTGAAGGTACAATCCACAAGAAATCTCCGACTCAAACCAAACACAAAAGCGGGGCATCAACAGCGGTAACAACACGAACAACCTCGTTGCCTTCACCAAAGGCCAGCAGTGGCATGCTCCCGTAACTCTAGAAAATCAAACTTTCAACCTGTTGGTAGATACTTGGAGCGGTAGCCTCTGGGTTGCAGCCAAAAACCCCGTTTGTTACAATACCACCGCGATTTCGGCTCCAGGCGAGTTTCTCGACGAATCAGCCTGTGGATTTGGATCTCTGTACAGCGATACCGCCACGGTGAAAGAAATTCCTGGAGCAGAATTTACGGGTACACATGATAGTGGAGAGTTCCTGTTTGGACGAACGGCACTTGAAGATGTTACAATAGCGGGTATTCAAGTTAAACAACAGGACATTGGATTGGTGGATTTTGCATATTGTACCACAGGAGGTGGTGAAGTATCTGGTGTTATAGGTCTTTTTCTCACGGATGAACCAATTTCCTCCTTGAAAACGCAACCACTGACGAATTTCAAATGAGCTTTCCGATGAGAGTAACCCAAGGTCTATTTTCCTAACGACGTGTGAGAGGGGTCTAGTTTCTCCACTCTTCTCTCTCGCTCTCGACCAAGGGATGATAGGGGGTGAATTAACCTTTGGAGATCTTCCATCTACCCCTCGACCCCTCGTCGTGAGAATTTCACGAGTGCAAGGATCCAGAAGAAGAAGGGTGACAAGTACCCCATGTACACCATTGTCATCGATGATTATGTTTTTGCCCCTGCCAACAATACCAATTTCAAGAAGTGTAATCCTCATGTGCCACCGTCTCGGAGACTCAATACTACGGCCGGAACAATGGTCGTTGACTCTAGAATTCCGCCGATGATTATCGACTCTATTTCGGCCCGCGGCATTAACGTTTTGTTCGCCCCCCTTGAAAGACGTTTAGAAGACGGTCACACATACTCCATTGATTGCAATGCAAAACCACCACAATTTGGAGTTCAAATCAAGAGAAAGGTCTTCTGGGTTGATTCAAGAGATTTGATTTTGGCTGTTGGTCCTGAATCTTCGTTCCAAGGAGCCTTTGGGTCTTATTATTCGGGGATCTTTGGGATCGATGGCGACGGAGTCCTCAGAGCTGCGTTCTTGACAAATGCGGTGCCTGTGTTTGAGCAAGGAGAAGATTTAAATATGAGATTTGCTGCAAGAAAGCCCTATTAAATATTGCAGTTGAAGTGTTCTGAGGAGGTGCCTTGAGATTTAGTATTTACTCAGGACATTCAGATGTGTGAAGCTCCATGTTGCTGATTCTTTGGGATTGGTTTCGGTTTAAGCATACACAGCTAGGGAGGTAGGCAGTCTTCTCGGCTAGGTGTATCGCTTCTGCCACGGCAATATCGCTCTTGCAATTCACCTTTCCAAGCTAAGACTTCTGACATCATCCATCTTGACTTCAAACATATCCAAACCGTCTCCATTTCAACGTGTCGCAACCTCGATAACGATATACTGCTCTCTCCACCATACGCAAGAATCACGGTTTCGCAACATTATGGCCATCCGCGAGGCAGGTCCGGCAGCTATGTCCAGCGCTCTGCAACCCTCAAACCCAATTCTAACCAATACAACTATGAATCGACACTTCGATCCGCGCTATACGTTCAATAACGACGATGTCCTCACCAAGGTCGAGGGCGTCGACCAAGCACAAACCTTTTGAGGCAAGGTCTCTTCCCATGCGATGTCGTTCGCAAGTCCTGTGTGGAAGAGGTTCATTTCCCCACCATTTCCGCTCCTCACTGAGCTTGAAGATGGATCCCACGAGATCAGCCATCCAACACCTGAAATCGATTTCACAGATGGTGATCGCGACGCACTCCTTGTTCTTTTGAACATTGTCCATTTCAAGTTCTCCTTGATCCCAAAACAAGCACTCAAGTACGAGATCTTGTTGCCTCTTGCAGTCCTATGTGACTAATACGATTGTGTGCCTCTGGTGGCTCCTTTTTTATCGACTTGGCTCGTAAATGAGCGTCATGATTCAATGGTTCCTGGCCATGAGAACTGGTTGTTCATTGCCTGGATTTTCGGTCGGGAACAGATCTTCTTCACCCTTATAACTAAGTTAGTAAGGATTGCGAACTTCAGTGAAAGAGGAGAGCTTGTGGTCTTGGTGGAAATATTAGGGGAGCCACTACCGGAAGGCACCATTGGTAAGTCTTTTTATTACAACTTCCAATGCTGCCCGAGAACGACTTTCTGACCGAATCGTAGAGAGTATCAAAAAATTTCATTTGTTCGTTACCAAGGCTACTCTTGAAGTTTGCTATGGTTTCGTCGATAAACTAGCCTCGAGCATGATAAAGAACTGCAAGCACCAGACAGACGAATGTGACGTTTTGGGATATGGTTCTATTGTTCTGAGCCTTGAAAAGGAGGAGCTCTGGTCGCGAAAGGATCCCGCGGCGATAAAGTGCAGCTTGGAAGATCTGGCAGAACGCCTGGCTAATGTTCGAATACTTTTCCTGCCTTGCTCGGACGAAGACAAGCTTGACCATACTAAGTGTCATAGAAGTCTCTTTGAGGAGGGCGTGTTTGAAGATTCGAGAATACAGCTTCAAGATGAGATTACCGAGGCATATACTCCATATTTTGACAGAGTGAAGGCTACGTTGCAGTGATGGAATGAGGATTTTAAGTCTATGGCCGGGAGAATAACGGAGCGCCATACAGTAGCAACATGTATGGGAAGCTCATTAGGATTAGGAGCATCCGAGAGTTTAGTCACAAATCGTCTTTCTCAAAAGGAGGGTTATGGCAACTGCGATAGTAGCAAGCCTTTTGACAAAAGATAAAGGTCATTTAGCATCCTAAGGTATCTTGGCACTCTCTAGAACAAACGTGATGAAAGTCGTTGAAAAGATATTCCAAAGCTCGAGGAGTATCTGTTGAGTTTTAAGTAGGTTTCCAGGCATCCATTTCAATTCGGTATTACCAATCATTTTGAATAGCAGTCGTGATAAATGCCCAACAAGCAGGATCTCAAACTTAGGAGAAGCAATTACAAAAGATTTCTTATTCTCCGCTACTAGAAATATTAAAATACTTTCAGGCTATAATTTTCGATAAATAAAGAGATATGAATTGGGCTATGAAATACCGATTTCACTCTTTCAAGAAAGTCTCAACTAACATTGTCGTTTCAAGATCTAGGTAAATGATTTGCGAGAAAGTTTTTGGAACAATTTAAGAGCAAGGCCTGTGGCAAAATACTTGAGCTACAAGAATTTTCGGAAGTTCAGAAACCTTTTAGCGGAATTTGGCTATTATACTTCGCTCCTGCTCTTCGGCATATTTCCATCAGGACGTCTAGAAGGCTATCAAATTTTCAACAATGTCAAAGATGCGTTTTCTAAGTCGAAGAACCACTTTCTAGTGGATGGAAAAAAGAAAACGAATTTTAAGTTTGGATTCCTTGTGCTGCATTGCCATGGAATCATCCAAATACAGTTGAATGCTAAAGTGCGTTAGCTAAATGGGTAAAACTCCAAGTTGCTAAAGTAAAATAAAGATCCAAATCAGTTGCAATGACTATTACTTTTACAGACATTTCAATACGACATCATGCTTGTTTTTGGAAGTGTTGTGTTTGAATACACCACACGTCCCACTAAATTCCTCAAGGATTCATACTCCTCTGCGTTGTGCTAACCTTTGAGTCCTGGGTGCAAACTTCACTTTTAATTATGCTCTGGACGTTCCTGCGTAGAAGGCTCTAGAAATTGGTGGCTTGTACTTGTTATAAGCTGCTTCGCAACGCAATTCACTCTTAACTCAACATAAAATAAGCCAAGGTCTTCTCACCTTTCCTCCACAACCCTTCTCCCTCCACAATCTTTTTTTCCTCCACAACCTTGCTTCCTCTACAACCTTTCCTCTTCTACAGTCATTCCTATCTCAACTTCAACCTCAACCTCAACGTCACCTCACCTCCAGACTTCCAACGATGAAACATCAACGAAGAGACGCTGCCACCGCAGCAGAAAACAGAGATATGTTCACCTTCGATGATACCGGCGACGTCCGTATCCTTGTCACATGTGATGGACAACGCGTCGTTGGAAGAGCCTCGTCACAATCCTTGCGCCGCGCAAGCCCGGTTTGGGCCAAGTTTCTATTTCCTCCTTTTGCAAGAATTCCTGCGAGTGGAGGAGATGACGAAGAGGAGGATTCAGAAGACGAAGGAGATAAAGACGAAAACGAAGGGACTGGGGAGGAGCTGGATCAACAGCAAAATGATAACGATCGAGTACTGTCAGAAGAGCTGGAGTTGAATGACCTCACCTTTTCGCTGGATTTCACTCAAGATGACTCTGAGTCTGTTCGAATTCTTTTGAACATTGTTCACCTCGAGTTCAGCGATGTTCCGGAAAAGTTGAATTATGAAGTCCTTGTCAATGTTGCAATTCTCTGTGACCAATATGATTGCGTTAAGGTCACAGCACCATGGTTGGTCAGATGGCTATCCGATGAGGGAACCGCATCCTTGGAAGACGGTCACGAAGAATGGTTGTTTATTTCGTGGGTCTTCGGCAGAAAAAGGGTCTTCGAGAGACTCGCAAAGAAGCTAATGAGAGAAGTCAAAACGAACTACGAGGGCGGCGACTGCATTTTGACAAATAATACGATTCTTCCACATGACATCAGGCCAGTTGGGATAGTTGGTAAGTGGAAATAATCTTTTTTTTTCTTTTACCTTTCTACGAGGAGCTGCTAATAAGAAATTATTCGAATAGAGAGCATTATGCAAACTCGGAAACGCTGCGTCGAAGCTCTTCTCACCCCCTTCTACGATGAACTTGATCGGTATATGGACGGAGAAATGCTAGGAGTAATAAAGTGCGACTATGGCAACAAAGCCTGCGACTCTATCATTGCTGGCTCCCTCCTCATTGGTCTTCAGGCTGCTAGACTTTGGCCTCCTAGACACTTCGATCAAATCCACGAGAGCACGAATTACTTGGCATCGGAACTTAGAAAGATTGAAATCCACACTTACTTCCCAAAGCCCGGCACCCTCGAAGGTTTTACAGAGGATCACACGAAATGTTGTAAGGGTGTGGAACCTCGGAAGTGGGTAAATAGTATATTAGCCTGGAAGAGGAGCCCAGTTCTCGACTCACATACCAGACATATGGAGGCGGCTGAGGCTATGTTGAAAAGAAAGTCCAGAGATAGACGCTAATCTTGGAACCTTATTTGGGTACGGCAAGAGAAAGGAAGTGGTACGGTATGAAATGGAAAAGGACTCCTGCTGAGCAGTTCAATTACTGACAAGCCACAGTTGTATACATCATCTGCTGTGCTCCGAAGAGATTGAGAGATGAAGTATTACGACAAACTATGGTTTCGAATTCGTGTTTGTTGATATAGGTGAAATTCGGATTCTGTTTTAATTACGGACAAGAATACGCTTTCCTGTACTTTTACTTAGCTCTCCCTAAATCACTCACTCCTGTCCATGCAGCAACTTTTAAAAGTTCTCTTTCCACATGCGCCCAGAGAAGTAGAGTACAGTGCTGAAAATTTAAAAAGTGAAGCTTCGAGGAAGCGCGAGACGTCTCGGTTAGGCTTTTATCAAGACGCGACTTGTTTTGTCAACTTCTCAATCTCAACCTCGACATCAACTTTCGCCAACCCGTCAATAACACACAAACTATTTCTCAGCCTCTGCTGCTGCATTGGCGCGCTATTATCACATCTCATTCTGGGACTTCAGCTCAGAGAAATAGAACCACCTTTTTCTTCATTTCAGCAAGCAAGTACAAAAATGGAAAACGCCGTGGAGTTTGACTATCGCTTCGATTTCAGCCCCGGAGCTGATAGAAAAATTTCGGTCTACTTCCGGGGGCAAAATATTACTGGCAGAGTTTCATCAATTGTTTTACGTATAACAAGTCTTGACTAGGCCGAGATGGTAATGGAGGCCGAGAGAGACGATAAGCGTCTCTACGACGATCAGTATCTTGAGAGCGTCAATGAGGAACCCCACGAAAGTGATATTAACGGAGTCGACGTACAATGCACAGGCCAGCCAGAAGAAGATGCAGAAAGTGTTGTCGAGAATGAATAGGAGGGTGATGAGGATGGATTCGAAGAACCACCGTTACCTATCATTCAGCTCCATCCCACCCCAATCTACTTTGAACGTGATGACGATGGCGACGCCCTTCGGATTCTACTCGCTATCGCCCACCTACAATTCAATCATGTTCCCCAGCACGCGTTACGTTTCGAAATGTTGCTCAACTTGGCAGTTCTTTGCGAGAAATACAATTGCTTCGGCATCGTGACTCCATTCTTCCAAAATGGCTTTCGGAAGAGAAATATGACTCGCTCGAAGGTGGTCGGGAGGAATGGCTCTTTATTGCTTAGGTATTTGGCAGGAAAAATGTCTTCGAAAAGGTGGTAAGAGTAATGGTGCAGAGTGTAAAGTTAACTATCACCGGAGCTTGCCTTAGCTACAAGTTCAAGTGTCTAGAAACCCCTTACATGCCATTATTCATCCTGGGTTAGTATTATCCCATGCTCACTTGATACACTATCTTCGAATTTTATACTAACCAAATATGCAGAAAGTATCAAGAAAACTCCCCAAGCCGCCGTTAAAGCCATCCTTGACATTTTCTACAATTACGTCGATGTTTTCGAGAATGGTGTCGGGGTTCATCGCTGCCAAATGAAACATGACGCGCAAGCTTGTGATTCTATCATCTACGGCTCTCTAATTATGGGTCTTCAGAAACTGCACCTGTGGCCAAGAAAGAGGCCCGAGGAGGTACAAATCAGTATCGATGATCTCGCATATACACTGAAGAAAATCCAGATCAGCAGATATCCAAAGCACCCCTGCGTACCAAACATCGCCAAGGAAATCAACGACGTACTGGCAGCAATTCCAAACCCGATACTTGACTTCCACCATTACCATTTTGCACTTGCTAAATCATTTCTGGAAGCGGATTGCAACGAGGACGTCTGAGAGGATTCGTTGATTCAAGAACAGGAAGGGGTTCGATTTCTCGAGGCTAGAGGCAAGGCTAGAGTATTGGTTTGAGACATCATTGAAACAGGTTGTACTGTACATTGTACGTAAAGTCAACAACACCGCAAAGTGTAGATTAGCTTCCACGGAGGAATTGTGTGCATAGCGCATTGAATCTTGAGAGCTAGAAATGTTGCCAATACAAAGCAAATAAAAGAATCATCAAGTGACTGATAGACTTTTGGGCCCAAATTGTGATTTTACAAAGCAAAAGTGTCACTAGCTAGATAACACATTAAAAGAAACCTTTCAATAGCCTTGATTACGCCAGAAAATCTAGTGAAATGGATAATGGAATACTACCTCTGGGTCCAGTTGATTCGGCGATCTAAAAAGAGCTAGCTAAACCCAGTCTTATTATTACCAGTACAGATTCAATCCTCCAACTCAAACAACCAACCACCCCCTCACCCTTAGCAAGCGCGCTTCCTCGCGCTTCCTCGTTCTTCCTCTTCCCTCAAGCACAAGCACAACCAACACCACCTTCTAAACACAAAACACCCATCCCCCACTACCGTCCACCACCCTCTCGCAACACCTCCCTCAACACTTCAACACCAAATCACCCACACAACTCCACCACTAACCCACCACAATGGAAACCAACAAACTCACTGCACCCTCTTTCATCTTCGACCCTGAAGGCGACGTTAATATACTCATCACACTTGGCGGCAAGCTCATCACCGGCAAGGTCAACTCTCAAGCTATGCGCCTTGCCAGTCCTGTATGGGCGAAATTTATTTTCCCGCCTTGGGTTCTTTGGCCATGAATCAGACACTGCGACTGAGGCAGTGAGCAGCAGTGTAGTTGCGCAGGGAGAACAACAAGGAGGAAGCAGCAAGAAGAAGGGTAGTAAGGTGCAGAGTCATGAGGATGGAGTAGAACGTGAAGGTCGTATAGCCAAGGCTGGTATTGTTCTAGCTATTCTGGTATGGCTAGGCTTGTATGGCCTTGTATCGGCAGCATACCATACCACTACAGAGGATCAGCGTCGGAAGGTGGAAATTCAAAATAAGGAGAGCAAACAAGAGGAGAGCAAGCAGGAGGAAGTCGAGCAAGAGGAGAACAAGTAGGGAGCCGACCTTAGGGAGAAAGCAGAAGGGGACAGCAGCAAGTACATAATCAAAGAGCTTGACATGTCTGAAGGCGATGCGCAAGTAATCCACTTGCTCCTCTCTTTGGCGCATTCGAAGTTCCCTAGTCTGCCAGCCCGCTTGACATATATCGAGCTTTTGAATCTCGCCATCATGTGCAATCTGTACCTATGCGCTCAGACGGTGACAGGCTTTCTCCCTTTGTGGGTTCATGATTTGGACGGCATGATGAAGGAGGCTGAGGTGTCGGGTTGGTTGTTTATTGCTCGCGTGTTTGGCAAGGAGATCTCTGAGAAGCTTGCGCTGGATCTTCTGCAAAATATGAAACTAGACTTCAGTGGAAAAATGCTGAATGAGAAAGGTGTTGAGATCAAGGATCCCATACCAGAGGGAATCATTGGTGTGTTTGACACGAGTTCGAAGGAGTTGTCTCTTACACAAGGCTGATAGTCATTGCAGAAAATATTCGGTCAATTCGTCTAACGATATTCCAGTCTCTCCTCAACGTTGTTTACAGCGCCATGGATGTTATATCCTCAAGGAGTCTTGCTAATGGTATAGCACAGTGCTACCACAATGGTGATGCTTGCGATGTCATGGCTTATGGTGCGATGTGCCTTGCGATGCAGAAGGAAGGATTATGGCCAAGAAAGAAACCAAGTGAGATTTTGATGAGTATTAAAGATCTCAAGATTATGCTGGACAGAGCTGAGGACCATGTCTGGTCATGCAGTAACAAGGTGAAGGACAAAAGCCATACCTCCTGCCATTAGTCTTCTTTGAGAGGAGAGCTTATAAAGGTGGCTAGCTCCATTATTAGTCAAGTCCCGAGCCTCACAAACACATGGCTCGAGGGGCCAGCGGCCAAAAGTGAGGAGGACGGGTTTCTGGGCAGGATACATTGAAGAAGACGGCAAGAAAATGCTTCGGAAGCTATGGCTCATAGTCTGGCTTCTAGCTTTTCAAGGTGAACTTTCTAAACTAATTAAAACGGAGGGAGTGGGCTGTAGTCATTCTACAATGATAGATAAACAACTCCAATGACAAACATATTGGGAAAACTTACAGACGCTGTGTGTTCAACGTCAAGTCTCCGCTGGGAGTATTCTCATTTGCTTCATTTATTGACCTCTAGATGGCTCTGTTTTTCCTTCTATCTAGAAGGCGGGGTATATCTATCGTACAATATCCGAGAGATCCAAGTTCTCCCCATTTTTATTTTCCCATCCACATCTCATAATTTCAACTCCATAATTTTAAAATCTCAAACGATTATCCTCCTCAATCCTTCCGTCCCACCCAGTACCCTCCTTCCAGTAACAGCACATCTTCCCCTCCCATCTTCCCATTTTCCTTCTCGCCCTTCCATCCACTTCTCCTGCCTCTCGGTATTTCCCTCCATCCATTTATGTATACAAGTATAACAATACACGAAACCTGTCTGGCATGCAGTTGCTGTTGTGATTTCTGCTTCGCATATTGGGCAAAGTTCTGAATTCTCTGGTATTGGGATGGTGTAAATCGGTAACAAAGATGCTGCAGCAATAGGAGGATTTTTTGGCTCTTGTTCTGCTTGTGGCTTTCCGTCTTCGGGTGAAGGTTCAGATGAGGAAGATGCTTTTTTTATCTAGTTTTGGACCAAATCTCGTTGAAAGTGTTGAAAGACCAGAGACAATTGGTGGCGGTACCTCGATCCCTTCCGCTACTTTCTTGCTCAACTGTCTTGCGAAATCTGAAGCATGCCACCATTCCAAGAACTTAAGCGCAAAAATACTTGTTGGTAGCAAGATCTTCAGACTCCCTAATACCCTCTCACCCATAACTCTGGGATCAAATAAACTGGTCACACCCAAATTGCCTCCCCTAGCCCCCTCTATCTTTGGCGCATGCATGGCAGCAATGGCCTTATAGTCCTCCTCTCCCAACCTCCTCATTCTCGTCCCAATCAACCAAAGGAATGGATTATGATATCTGCTATTATCAAACAGATACGCCACATTAAACACCAATATGGCAAAGTAATACGCCGCATTCACACTTGGATATATATTCCTTAAGAACCACTGATAATAATGCGTGATCCTCTGCCGTATCGTCGGGTTCGGTGGCATGCGAGTGTAATTCCCTCCAAGCAACGCCCTCGGCGCATTAATTTCGTAACTCTCATCCAGCTTCCGCTTCAAATACGGTATCCCTACCATCACAGCAAGATTCTTCCATATATCTCCTCGAGAAAGTTTTAATGCTCCGCGCACATGCGCTGGTGCGCCTATTGACGCGCGAGGAATCTCGCCGACAGAAAGGCATTTTTCGCGTTTGAGGCCGTAGAAATTCTCTGTGAAGCCGCCCCCGTGTGTGCGCAGGTAGTATCGTTCTATGAGGAGGAAGGAGAGAGCGTATATCTCGTCGAAGGAGTTGAGTATTCGGAGGAGGTAGCGCGGATGTCTGTGGGTTGCGAGGGTGAGGAGATATCGGAGAGACGGCGGAAGGAGGGCGGAGAGTTGGGATTCGGAGAGGAGTTCGAAGAGGGATGGTTTGTGAGGGTCCAGAGGCGACTGGAGCTGTGTTAGAAACTCCATCTTCGTCAAATATATTGGCCCAGGAGGATGATGGGAGTGGGAAAGTGGACGTGGTAAGTGAAGTTGACAAGGCTGAGATTGGGAGGAATTCCCTGAGCCGAGGTAAGATTAGAGTTCTATCACAGCAGACCGGAAATTGTCAGCCACTAGCGCCAAATTAGCCTCAGGCTACAACATCGAACTTATAAAAGCCTCGAAATTAGCATAAATATATTTAATTTTATAAGACTTATATTAAAATCATTAATAGTATATATTAATTATTTAATATTCAGAAATCACTTACTAATTAATGTTTTATGCGCTAAGATATTAAAGATAAGGAGTTTTAGTACAAAATCACGTGTTTTGGTACATGACTTCGGGTAAGTTAGGTATTCTAGCCTAAGGTTAAGATTCCTTAGAACCCTAACTGTCGCTTTTTTAACATCTCTTTACAGAAATACCCTACCTTCTTCATTAGCCACTACCGCCCGAGAAAGGCAAATTCCTTCAATCAAACCAGATGGCAAAGTGCAAACCCAGACTCACACTTGCGGAGATGGAGGGGAAGTTAGGATACAAAATCGATCCCTTGAATTATCCCCACGAGGTCGTAGAGCGCTTCTACTCTGATCTCAGACCAGTTTCTAATAGTGTCTACGAGAGAACCAAAACCGAGTTCGAGGAGTATGAGAGACAAGGTTCTCTTAAAGAACATAAGACCGTCCCAGGACAAGACCATCTAAAATGTGGTGCGTGCCAGGTCAGATACCTAGCTAAGCACGCCTCATAACCTCTTTGTCAAACTAACACAGTTATAGACAATTGTAAATGGCCAACACAGAGTCCAATTTAAACAGAGGACTCATGTTGGCTTGTACACTGTCACTGTAGATATTCATTATGGCTTCGGACTTGAGTTAGGCCTACTATTCACTAAAAAAGAAGCATTCAGTGCCATGGCTATTGCAAAGGTGAGGATTCCGCGGAATTTTCTAAGCTGAGAAAGAGGAACTGATTTTATTACACAGTTGCAACCGGATACAAATCACCATCTGGGTCCGTTCTTCAAGCTCCCGAAAGAACTTCGTGAGAAGATATACACTCTAGCACTCCCGAAAGGGGAGTGGACTATATCAGACGATGATGGTTCTGAGCTCAACTTCGCCCGGGGTGTAGGTGATCTTAGTGGATTCTATTTTCCACTAAGTAACCTCACCGTACTTAAGCTCAACAGGCAGATTCGTCAAGAGGCGCTGCCTCTTGCGTATCGTAGGACTGTGTTTCACTTTGATGATATGGACGACCTCGTCAGTCTTCTCATTGCAGTTGGCGACATTGGCCGGAACAACATTGAGTCAATTGAGCTTGCTTGGCGAAGCAGATCAGACTCGGAGCGCCAATGGTCTGAAGCCCCGACCCCTAGCGAACATTTACTAACATTGCCAACCCTTCATGTTGGAAAGTGTGTACAGCTTCTCAAACAATGCAAGCGTCTCCGATTCCTACGTCTTTATTTCGAGCGAGATCACATACTAGACATGTCTCCAGACGCCTTTAAAGCCGATCCTGGCCTTTCTGAGCTTTGCTCTATTCAAGGAATTAAGAGGGTAGAGATCTGGGATTTAGGCGATGAGCCAATAGAGCATTGTGACTTTACTAGATGGCTGAAGGGACTAATGGAGGCTCACAGCAAAGGATGCAGAAAATGAGCGCTGCTGTCTTTGCCTAGCAGTGTTGCTTAAGTTGTAACGTTCTGTTGTTACGTGGTATGCGATATCACGTGGTCGTTAGTTTAGTCGTTGATTGAAGTGTCAAGTGAATCAGGGTAGAATGTTATCTTATCGAAGATTGTATAATTTGAGCACACCATTCTACAAAGGAAACTATATGGCTATATAGGTGGTGGTTTTTGGATCACACGGATCACTCGCTCCATGGATCGTGTGATCCCCATGATCCATAGGTCACGTGACTCTTCTCCTGACATTGGGGTCGTGACATAAGTGGGAGGATACTACCCCCTCCCCGGTTCAGTTGTTAGTTCTATCACCAGATTTTGCTGGCCCNACCTGACAACTGAACCGGGGGGAGGGTAGTATGTTATAAGTAATTATAGCTACTGGGGTGGTTCAAGCAATTTTTTGGTTTGATAACGTGTTAGATCACATGACCATAGGCCGCTCGGAAGTCGGTCAATCTTATCACCGTTCTTCGTTGCTTTGGTCCAGGACTCTCATACGTCAAAAATTATTGGTCAAGATACCATCCTGAAGTCCTCCTTCAGAATATCCCTTTTTAATAAGGTCTGCTATAATTCTTCGCTCGATCTATACGTTTCCACTTGGACCTCAAGCCGCCTTCGTATGTGATCACGTCGACGATATTGGAAAGGATAGTGCGAAGGGTGCGGGGTTCTGTTCTTTCATTGATGAGATGTACGTATGTACTTCTTCACATTTTCTCCACGATATATTATTTATATCTAGAAGTACAAAATGACCACGAAATAAAATATTCAAAATTATATATTGGATGTGCGGTTAGAAGAAGGAGCTTTTGAACTTGCGTCCTATTTGGCCCTCTTCAGTTGGCCTCCCATGCTTCGTTTAGGGCATCACTTAGATCTCAATGCAGAATCAAGGACTGTGACACAGTCACAAATATAAATCGAGTTCAAAAGAAGGAACAATTAATATTTCTATGAAACCTAGATATTTACAGTTCTCATAAGTTTCTTCGTTCTAAGTGCGTGAACGAACTAGTGTTATACAAGGGCTATAGCCCTCGAGGACACTCTATTCTTTTCCCGTCGAAATAGACATACAAGCCCGCTACTATCGCGATAGGAAGACATTTTAAAAACTTCTTCCAAGAAGGATCATCTTTGATCTTTTCAAGCTTCTAATACAAAGACGAATCTTTTAGTACATGCTCTAGCTCTTTATCTGTAAGCCCGAGATCCTTATAGAACTTTCTCCATTGTTCATATTCGGCCTGGGTGGGGAAGTTTCGAGTGAGATTGAGCATAGATTTGAATTCAGTCGAAAACTCCCGACCAAGGTCCTCTAGTTGAGCCACTGCTATGATAAGTATTTGAATAGCTAGTAGAGGCATACGACCTACCAGCATCGAGACAATTAAGGACGAGCACAAACTCAAACTTTTTCTCCGCTTCTACCCACGCTTAGCTAAGCCTCTGTATAGAGGACTCATTTAAGTCTGACATGTTTAAGTGCTATGGAAGGTGAAAGTTCCTTACAAGCGGAAGTCTGAATATATTAATAAAGAAAGGATGTAGTGATGCGAGGTGAAGTGGCGCGAGGCAATTTAGCTAACTCAACTTGCTATTTGCCAGCATCTCCCTAATCTGGATCACTTCTCACTCACATACGTCACCCCCGTACTCAGACTTGCAGAATTAACGACAAAGGTAAATGGGGGATAAATCCTATTGGATCGCAATCTCATATTGTTCCCTCAAATCGCCTCACATCACCTTGCCTCACATCACCTCGCATCGCCTCGCAATACCAATGTCTCCCTTTCTCAATTAAAGCCTAGAATCCTATTCGATGCATATAAGATTACACTGCAGAAAGAGGCAATCGCTACTCACAGCTTGTCTTCTAGTCTGCGAACCACAACTGCTCTTCCGTCCCAAGTTCGTCCTTTCCCTCTCCCTGCGGCTATTGGACTGGCGTAGCCCGATGATGGCCTCTCCCCCAGTATACGAACCGACTGCTTCCCTAAACGCCCGCCTACTCGATGCCGATCAGGCTCACACAGAGCACCTCTCTTCCTCATGGTCTGCGGGGCAATTGAAACAAAAAGCTGTACTGGATCTCAACAAAGAAGATCCGCAACAAAGTGATATGAACACAAAGAGAACAAAAGCAGACGGCAACGTGAGTTGTAATCACATACCTTGAGCCTTTAGAAGCTTTTAGTTAATAGCCTGGCAGCTCTATGCTAAACCTTCTCTGCTGATGAATTTCTTATCGCCTTTCGGGAGCAATATGCAGATGAGATATGGGCCCTCAAGGTCCAAAGAAATTACCAGATCTTCAAAGAGGTTTGTCAGCAGATGGAGATGATGCTGCAAGGGATGACAAATGCTCTAGCCATTGGCCTCAAGATACTATCCGGCCTGGAACGTGCACAGATGGTCCTGCTTTCATGTGCTACCATAGCCAACTGTTTGAAATCCAGAGATTGGACAAAGGATGAGAAGGTTGGGTTCTGTGTCAAATTCACTAGCTTTGTATCTGGATCATGGGATATGAGAGAAGTGCTAGATAAATAGGAAGAGCTTGCCAAGGTTGGTCATGAAAAAAAAAGTAACACTACGCAGAGCTAATATGCACCGATCCCAGGTCCTTACCGACGAGATACATTTGAGGAAAATAGCGGATCCTAGAGTCGGGAGCAGCGTAGCGGTCTAACACCACCAAAAACCATGAGTGAACCGCAAGAGTCTTACATCTCCCAGCACATTGAACAAATAGACGATATTCTGAAGGACTTGGTGATGTTTGTGACTGAGGAGGCAGATTTTGGGAAAGCAGCGAATGGCGACCGTCAATTTCCGGACACGGACCCCAACGGTCCCATTGACAATATTATTCTCAACTGCTGGTTTACAAAGCTTGAGCAGACTATAGACCTACAAACCATGGATACAGACAGCGGCAATCTGGGCGGATCATCTAGTGATATCCTACCGATACTGACTATAGGTTGCAACTCAGAGGTTGATTCTAGAATGTTTCACGACGCCAATGATAATCCTCAGGCAGAAGTTCATTACTATCACGTGATGCACCAGGTCAACTGTCATCGAAACGTTGAGACTCAATTGATGTACCTTTCCCTGGTCACCTACCTCGCTGCTCCCAAGTGTGTGGTCTCGTGGAACAACTAAGCGCGTCGCCATGTTGGCGACATCAGTGATCAACCTGCATGATGCGCTGGCGGGGACTTGAACACGCTTGCACGAACCAAGCCGTACAGTACCGTACAAACCTCTTCACCTGTCATATCAAGCTGGAAATAATAATGGCACATTAATTTACAGACTACTAAATCTTTGCAAGATGTCAAACAAAATTACTGACGCCCGTATCGAAGAACTTCAGAAGCTAAAAGACCTGAAGAATGAGTTGAGCGATAAAATTCAGATGCAGAAGGACGATATGCAGAAAATTCTTGATTCTATGGACGATGAAGCCCAGGAATTTGCGTCATCATCTCCAAAAGCAGCAAAGGCCGCTCGAGGTAAAGCGCCGTCTAGTCTCAACCATCAAGACACAATTGATGCCCTTGAACTGACTATCGCTCGCTTGGAGGATGATTATTCCATAGTGGAGAGAGAGTTGGAAAAATTGGAAGAGGCGATGAATTCAACCTGATGTTAATGAGATTCGGATGATACGCCTGACGAGAAGGTATGATGTCCCCGTGATGATTATAGCCCCTCCTAAAGCTATTTGTGGAATAGTCGGACTAAAGCAGATAGTATCTTTCCATAGCTGATGAAGAAAGTAGTCCTTTA
The DNA here is from genome assembly GCA_013054445.1 of Cudoniella acicularis. Lineage (NCBI taxonomy): Eukaryota > Fungi > Ascomycota > Leotiomycetes > Helotiales > Helotiaceae > Cudoniella > Cudoniella acicularis. The sequence goes on from JAAMPI010000218.1 coordinate 27,968, forward strand.
TAGTGGCATATGCTGAAGCGGGTTTATCTCTGTAACTAGGAGCTGATTTGATACTCGTATCCTTAAGGCTATCCGCTTCGACCTTGTAGGCAATTCCCTCGAGCAGTTTTCGTTCAATAAGTGTTTTGTGAGCTGAATCCTTCATGAATGCCTTTATACGTTCATTCAGGTCAGCCTTGTTTTTGTAGCATTTCCAGTTAATATATCGGTTCGCGAACCAGTCCATGTCGGTCCAGTTTTCTAAGGCATTGGCGACAAGAAATCCGCTATCCTCCTTTGCCTTTGCCCATTCGTTCGACAACAACTCATTCCCATATTTCTCGCGCTCTCGAATCCGCACAATTTCCAACAATTGGTCGAGGCTCTTCAAATAGTCCCGATAGACGAAGTTCCATGCTAATTTGGTGGTATCAGGAGTCTTGAGCCACAATGGGGGTTTGAAAAACTGAAGAGGTACTACGCGACTCCATTCCCAATCGAGAACCGAGGCAATATCCATGCGTTCGTTCACTATTAAGTTGAAGGGTTCCAAATCACCATGTACCAAGACAAACGGACCTTGATCAAGGCGGCAATCCATCCAGCCCTTGGCATACTCACGGAAGATATGGAGATGATATAGAGCATCCTCGCCCTGACCTCCTTCAGAGACACTGTTTCGACCGTTCGCGAACGCATTATCCGCAATCTGAAGTAGCATCGCCACGTAGTCATTGGCTGAAGTGAGAGAACCTTTATCATTGTAGAAGGAGCTTTGGATCTTGGAAGGCTGCAGACCTTCTAGCTCTTGCATATTGATGTCGATAGTGGTGATTTTCTTTCGCACGTTGAATCCCTCTGGACCGTGAGCCAAGCACCCAATCGACGGAAATTCGAGCCTCCTTAGCTGAATGTAAATATCGGCAAGCGAAGTGTATAAGCGCTTTCGCTGTTCGTCCGAGAGGGTCTTCAGCCGCGCGCATGAGAGCTTCTCTCCCTCAATGTATTCGAGGATAACAAACGATGATAGCGGCTCGGAACCGTTACCTAGGTTGTAGGCATAGATCTTTGGGAGTGGAATCGTCGTCTTGTCAGTTACTAGCCTACCAAATAGGGTCGATTAGTATCGCTTCTATAGATTAAGATGGAATGGCCTTACTGCATTGTAGCAATCTCGCTCTCTAGCTTACTCCTGCTCCCATGGGCCAGGCATGGAGCCAGAGGAACACGTACTACCCACTTCTCCACATCTTCTCCAAAGCTATTCGACGGAAAGCGCACAAAATAACAGATATTATAACTCCCACGAGATGGAGGCTTGAAGAAGCTGCAGTGATCGCCGTTGTGGTGCGATGATGCCAGGCGGCAGACGTCGTCTTCATGGATAGCTGCGATAAATTGGTCGCGTTCGCGGTGGACGCGGGATTGCACGATACGGTCCTTCAGCTGTTGTGGGCCATGCGAGCCAGTTGACATCTTACCTCTGCCTAACGCGAAGGTTAGGAATAAAAGGTACGTGATGGGTTGGCATACGCACTTGGGCTTCACCCTTGATTCATCACGCTGACTAAATGCTGAGTCAATTTTCGGCGACAGAGCAAGGGATGCAAGAAGTTATTAGAGAGATCTAGTAATAACTAACGTCGATTGCGAATTTTTTTTGCCTTAATGTAAGTGAGTTTCTTGAACCGAATGATCTTTGCCAGCCCGTACGGCTTTCTGTCCTGGCTTCAATATGTCCCCTAAATAATCGTGATAGATTCACAGACATCCCGTACACGTGATCGTCCACGTGATGCGGCCGAACTGACCAATATGTTGAAGTGTATGCCTGGAAGCCTGAGGCTCCCATGGCATCCAGCACTTGTTTCAAGCACGTCTCACTTGTAGTCCAGATATGTGGCCCGGGCGGACTTCGGCTACAGCATAGCTGCAGTATATTCTTGCCTTATATAGCGTGCTAAGCGTATTCACCCTACGGGCGAATACTATAGTTTTTTGGCCTGGTAGGCAGTGCGATCTAGAGCTTAGCGATCTATATTATACTATACTTCTATATTACTAATCTAACTAACTAGTTAAGTAGTCTTACTAATATAATAGGGTAAGCAGATAAGGTTTATTATACTTTAAGTACTAGTCTTTGTCATAGCGTACGCAAGCAGTGTAAATCAAGTAGTACTCTCTGTTTCTTAGAATTATCGACGAAGAAGAGAAGAAGCTAGATATAGGAAGGACTGTCGTCTTAAAGGAGCGCAGCTCCTGGACTAGTCCCAGAACAGACTAGCTCGGAACACGTGACTCGCACTAGATCTGTCACAGTCTTAAAATAAAAATATTATAATAGCTTTATAATAACCTTAGAAGGCTATACTACTAGTTAAGAGACTAGTAGTATTAACTTTATTATATCTATTAGCTAAATATATAATAATAATAATAAGATATCTAATATATTAATAACTTTAGTTAGAGTTAAGGCTATAAAAGACTTAAGTGTTACGAATCTAGAAGCACGTGTTGTTATAGACCTAGTTCGGCGCCAGGATAGATTAACTTGATAATAGTCGACGTAATGACTTGATTCGACGCTCGTCGATTTAATGACTTGATAATAGCCTGTCCTTCTAATCGATAGTCGATTTAATAGCTTAACGACTGACCGAGTGACTCACTATCNNGGGGAGTCGCTTANNGACTACTTNNCTTACTAAGCGCTATTTGTATAGTTAAATAGAGCTTCTCCCTCCGGGAGAACCTCTTCTTCTCTCCTTAGTTTAGTCTCTTCGATAATACAGCACCTTCTTGCAAATACGTCCCTACGTGACGTCAGGGCCCTAGTGCCTTTACAGAGCCGTAACACCTTTTAATTAAATAAAAAATATTTTTCTTTCTTTCTATTTAAAGGTAGTAAGAGATAGGCTTTAAGGTTTCCTTTTTCACTATAATTTCTAGAATACCTATTTGTTATTAAAATTTTAAGTAATATAGATATTAGTAAAAAGGCGATCTTAATTGATTATTTTTACTATATCTTAGCCTTAAACAAGCTATATTAAAGCGCTACGTCTAAGCTACACACGTTACGTGCTAGCTACCTAGGATACGACGATATATAACAAATAGAATTTTATTTTCTCACGTAATAGTGTATTGAGTAAAGCTTTACTTTAATTCTACTACTTATAGCGCGAAATAAATATTGTAGCCGTGATACGGTACAGTGCTAATATGTGCTATGCCCTACAAATCCTTGGTCACAGATCCCTTAGCCCTAGATCATTGACTGGTATAAGGGGATATTGATATACCTTAGCCTCCTGTTCTGCTTCCTCGGTCTCAATTCGGAGTCGCTTCGTCGTGCTAGGCTATGGTGAGGAAGGGCTCGTCGAAATCTACGAATGAGCGTTTTAGAGGTATTAGACGAGGTGACCTCGACCCTGTCGAGGAAGCACCTGGCATTTCGCGACAACTTCGGAGATTTACCGTCTTAGAAGGGTCGTAAGGGGTCTGGCAACACGCGCGGTGTTGATGGTTGATGTTGGGTGAGGAGGGTTGGCCGGCTGATGGCCTAAATTTCAGAAACAGGTGTGTCGTATCCAAGGCACGGTGATTAGCCGGCCGATTTGATTTGCTCGCGTACGGCGATTAAGTGCTCGCTTTACATGGGACGATTTTTGGCAGGTGCGTATACTCAAAACCCAATCAATCGATTGGAAATTGGTCGGTCGCGACACGATAAGGATGTTTTTGCTGTACTAGTGACTGGCCGTGGCACTAGACCTCTCTGCTAAGCGCCCTCGTTAGCTTTTGGCGGAATGAGTCATGATTTGCGGCATAACTCGCTACATAAGCCAATCGGAGGATAATACGATCGGCCCGAGGAAAAACGAGGGGTTCCAAACCCCGGCTTTGCAGTACATTCACAATGATAAGAAATTCTAATTAGAGGGGAACTATATTTAATTTTTGTATAACGTTAAGATATGCGAATAAATAACTGCGCATTGGTATAAATAAGAGTGTTGAGACCCTAGAAGCTATAGAAGTGAATTGTACAGGGGTAAACGGATACCATAGTGAGGCTTGCCGATGTTGAAGTCTAGCCGAAGCGCCTGCAGAGCCGCATCCGTACAGCCGCAAGGCCCACGAACGGTATGACCGTAACATATGCCCCCCCCCCTCTCCCCCCAAAAAAGAAAGAACGCAGTGTCCTCACTGCCAAGCCCTAAGCGTTTACTCAGCTATTCTTGTTGAAAGAGGAGACAAAACAAGCCAGCTTTCCTGCAATTTTAATCCAAATAAACCCTCAACTCCTGTCTCTCCTCCTCTTCACCCAAAGCTTCAATAAAACCATTAAGGATGGACCACCGTAGGTTCAAAAACTAGGAAAAACTGCCCGGATCCCGTATGGCCCCTAAGGCCTTTTAAGAGGTGTGACCGGTCCAATCATTACCATCCCAGTATCTGTAGTCTTTGCCCGTTTCAGCCGCCCATGGATCAGTATACCACCCAGCTGCATTTGTCGTTGAACTGCTCGCTTGACCGGAGTTAGAGGCCTGACCGGAACCAGAAGCCTGGCCGGAATCAGAGGCCTGACCGTAAGTCGGGAATGTAGGAGCTGATAGATTCCTTCGCCTCTGCTTGAAGAACGTGACCCATAGCTGATGATTGTACGGTCGGAGCTAAGTGAGCCAGAAATGCTAATCCAACTATACATAGGGTTGATTGCGATAATGGTAGATAGAGGTGTGCTCTTGAAGCGGGCAGCTGCAAAGATAGAATTAGACTTGAAGGAGATTATACCTGCTATAAAATTTAAATGTAGGAATGCAACGTTTTGGACAAGGCAGCATGACTCGCTCCACCTATTTCAGGAGTCACCGACAGTCATAACAAGCCCCTTAGCTATAAATAAGAAAGAAATATCCAATAAAATATTCGAAAATCAAAGAAGAAATAGCCGCTAGATTTAAAACGGTCAAAGGTAGAGGGAAGAATTCGAGAGTGATGCACGGCCCTATCCAAACAGGGAAGATGTGAATAAAGGTGTAGAGTCACATTTTCGACATAGGCATGCTTTGAGCCGCATGCATCGCATCTTAGCCACGACGTCAATCCAATATATTTTGCTAGGTAATAATGCTTGCTCACCGATTTTGACATTGTCTTTCTGAGAAAACCATAGTCCTGGTTGAAACAAGCTGACAATTGGTAGGTATTCTATGAGACATCTTTCTCGATCTGCAGCAATCGCCCTGGTTCTTTCACTGCGACTCCAATACGAACCACCTCACTGAGTATCTGCATTATTACGCGCTAAAAGCCACGGCAAGTCACTTAGCCTATAATGACCATAATAACCGCCCTTTTACGGCGACGACGCTCGTTGATTCTGAATCACCACTTGTGCTTTACTAAAGCGCAAACGTAGCCTCACTCCACTCGGCCCCTAACCACATCTTGCAGTTACTGTTGTATAATATGCGAGTGTATACATGACTCACTATAACTTTATAAACTTTCGACCTCATCTCGTACAGGAAACCAATTGTTAGCTGCGCAGCAGGCGGCTAAAAGGCAACAGATCATCTACCCCTGGTTGACCTAGCCTATCAGTTCCATCTCCTCCCCTTTCCACGCTCATTCTCGATACACCTAAACGGAGTGGATAAGGCTGGATGTACGCGAGCTGCGTGGGAGATGTTAGATAAGGTTGGGAAGACGAGCTAGTGTGCCCAGCGCGCTCCGGACCTCGTCACCATCTTACGCGTAACTTGTCTTGACTCAGGATGAAGTGGAATATTGTACAGACAGCACGGAAAGGGCGTCACAGCCGTTCGATTCCCGCAGACGAGCATACTGCACTACAACTTCAATACATAAGCCTTATCTTCTCTGGCCAGCTGTCATAACCTAGCCCAAGGATATACGTCTAGGGTCCTGGCCCTATCCCCTTCGTCCTGATCCTTGCCAATCTTCCCCAAGGCCCAACAGGGCGTTCCAGCAAGCCAGGGCTCTCTTACCGGCCCCCAAGCACCAACCGTTACTCTGCTTCGTGGCGTAGTCATAACGAATTTGAGTGAGAGCTGCCAACCGCCTTGCTATACTCTCAATATATTTAAGGAAGGCTCTGTCCCGTCGAGATCCCGAACAGAGAATAACCATTCCATCATCCATCACTATATTTACACTTATTAAATCATTTCCTTATATCGCTATCATTCAGTCAACGCTGGTCTCTCTTGGCTCTATCGGACCTAGAATCGCCACGAAATGTCAAACAGTGGTGGTAGTAGTAGTCGCAACAAAATTCATAAAGGCAAAGGCCCTAGCAAGTCAGGTGATGCGAGGCAAAGCAGCTCTATCCAAGTTAGGGTAAGTCCCTCGCCTGACACTTGTCGAACAACTCTAAAGAAAGATGATCTAACATACACCAAGTATATGCATCTTGAAGTCATCCAGTCATACTACAAAGAGCTCAAAAAAAAATTCCGAGGAATAGGCTGTCGACAATTTATAGGCCAACATTTTACCCAGGTACTTCACCCTCGAAAAAGGCTACGGGATTGACCAACAGGCGCGCCCCTGGCCAGGGGTGACGAAGACAAAGGCCGATTTCGCCATCCGATGCGTCCAGAATAGTCAGCCAAAAAAGGTCTGCCTTATTAAGGACAAGCGTGTTGAGCATGAATCCAAAAGCTCCAAGTGGGAAGAAGCAGTCAACCAACTCACGAACTATATGACGACCGCGCGGGCCAACAACCCAAACCCAGACGAGCTTATGTATAGCATTGTCACTGTCGGGCACTATTCGCGATTCTACGAACTACACGCCAATGAAAGGGAACTGCGCGACTATAGCACCCACAGTGGAAGTCCCTTACACTTCAAGCGCAACGAACCGGAGATTGATGTCATTCTTTGCGAACTTGTCGCAAAAACGCAGTATTCGAATTCGACTGAAGCTGACTATTCGACTGCTACTGCCCAACAGCCACCAAGCTGGGAATAGGACGCAGGTGCCCAAAAGTGGAAGTATTAGAATGGTACTAAGTGGGTCTGGCAACAGTAGGAAGCATCTCGAGAGCTGCTTGTTGTAAGTGGTGTGGAGGGATCTCGGAAGGGTTGATTTGTTATTTGAAACTTAAGTCACTCGTTTAGTATGTTGTTAACGACCTGCGGGTCTAGGAGAAGTAGGAAGAATATCGAGAGCTGCTTGTTATAACTGGTGTAGAGGGATCTCGATTAGATGTTATTTGAAACTTAAGTCGCTCGTTTAATATGTTGGTATGAACGATTAGAAAAGGAGGAATAGGCAATATAGCAATTGTTTCAAGACGTTCCGCCTCCTCTGCACTCACTGTTCCTAATATCAAGCTCTTCTTTTTTTTTTCTTCTTTCTTAGGAACAAATCACTCGTTTAGGACTTAAAAGGTTTGACTTCGAATATAAATTGACATGCTTTTAAAGACAGGCATATGAGGCGACACGAGAGAAAAGATATCGAGTCTGGCGGAAACGGTGTTCTAGGCACGAAGAAAAGGTTATAGAGGGATTTAGATGGCACAATTGTCATAAGGAAACGTGGCAAAGTTGCTTAGGAGGATGACCCGAGGTGGAAGTGGCCATAGAGGGTTTGGGAAGGGGCTTGGGGATTGTTGATAAAAGGCTTGCACGATTGGAAAGGAATCCTGGTCTGGCAGAGGAGACTGTTCTCGCAACTGTGCTAAAGCTGGACCACTCTGGCATAGCTTCCACTACCACACATCGATTGGCCAAAACATGAGTTCGCTGCTTTACAACAGTCGATTTAGTAGTAGTCCCAAGCGCAAAACTTCTCGCGCAAGGGAAAGCCGCGAACTGGCTTCCGGAAAGCCAAGGATAAAGCCTCTTCGTCCAGCAGACGATGCTACTGATTGGGGATAGGGATGATAAAATAAACGCAAACAAGATTTAGGATGTTGGGCTTAGGATGTGGGTATGTTGGGACGAAAATGTTGTGCTAGGAAGTACTAGGACGGCAAAGTATAGCAATGGGTAGAATAATACCAAAAAGCAAACGGCAGAGCACACTATCAATGTCCTGTAGCTGACGAGAAGAATGTGACCAAATATGTGTCGCTTCTCAACCAATTACTACAAGATTACTGCGAACAAAGTGTAGCTGGCGATGTTTCCCTAATGTTTCTCTCCAATCACCTCTGAGATCACTCCTATAGCTGTAAGGCTATTTTCATGCTAAAGTGCTTACTGATCAATATCATCGTCCACTTAATACATAGATTGTTCACATACCTGACTCCAATAAAACCCGTTAACGGTGGTCCCTAGGGCAACGATTATGGGCTTTTCCACAAGGTCTGCTCTCCTAGCAGACTTTCTCTGTCTAAAGTGGCAAGATCTCCCGCGATTCGTAGAAATCTGAGTTTTAATTCAAGAATACGTGTCAATTAAAGCGGTCTTAGGGGAACCAAAAACATTCTCGAGATATGAATGACTTACCTTGAATGATTTCAATGCCCCGTGTTTATAGAACCAAAACACCTTTTCGCTGGCGTAGTACTCGAGATATACCTCAATGACATCGATGACTTCTCCACCAGGACCATCAATGGAAAAGTGTATGACCTCGTCGTATTCGGAAGATTTGTACCGCCCCAGCTTGCGGTATTCGATTGGGACGTCCTCAGTGTTATAATGAAATTCGATGCCACGCAGTGTGCCTCTACAGGTGACAGAAACCCCAGTCAAATAGCGGAGATATATGCCTCCGGGTCCTCCAAACATAGTCCAGCATAGCGGCTGATATCTGGTCGTGGAAGACTCTCGTGCTGCGAAATAATCATCGTTCAGGTACAAACTAACCCCGGGAATTTGAGGATACCAAAATGCGGAATCTCGTAGTGATTTGCCTTCTTCGATCGCCTTCTCGATAGTAAGTGGGACGCACTCTGCAACCGCCAAGCTAACTATCTTACATCCCTATAAGGTTATATCAGCGGTGCTCAGAGTAACACGAAGAGGAGGGTAAGGAGAAAATAAGCAATGGTCTACTTACATCGAACCCAGCTTTGATGGCTGTTATAGGGCCAGAAACCGCGAGACGCCTCGTTCTTGGAGCCCTATGCGGACATCCAAACCATTGTGATGTTCGTCCATCGCCGACAATACATTAGATACCTTGTATGCCTCTTGATCCTACGGCTAAGTTGAACCCTGCCAGTAATATAATATTCAGAAAGAGCTCTCTCCCTTCTGTCCTATATCCCAACTGTATAGCTTCGCCTTGGCTAGGGATAAGCCTCATTCCGGCGATGTATTCGGCATCCCCAAGCTGAATGACAGAGAATGCAATCTGAGAAAGTAAACTAGGAATGGATGTCTGTTGCTCGCGGAATAGACGGCAGCCTTCGTTAAAGCCGTGATACGGCCCGGTGCGTTCCTCGGGCCGTAAATCGCCAGTTGCCTCTAACCACCTTAAACCGGCTGGATTAGGACTAGGAGAAGAGAGTACAGGTGATTCGGTCCACCGCAAACGTAGTATTCCCCGGACGCGTTGAATCAATTTCCAGACCCTTTCTCGATTTTGCGTCTCTTGAGTGCGATGAGCCTTATTCGTGCGATGATACAGCCATCTCCAGTCGTGTGTCTTGCCCCACTCCTGTGACTCGAAAAGCCAAGAACGGTTAGCGTTGGCCTCAAATCTAGAGGCCCAGAATTGCTGGCTGTAGAAGATGGACAGAAACGATCTCGAAGCTCGACGGGTGTTCAGAGCATCCACTGTTGGCAGGTTAGATGCAATCACAATACAAATCTCCTCAGGAAGCGCAGTAAAACAATTGGCCACCGTTGTTACCGGTCCAGAGGAGCTTATAGCCGGCGGAGCTTGGGGATCTTCATGGGGGGAGTTGCTAGATCTCCGGGACATGGTAGGGATCATTCCTTGCAGCCAGGCATGGCGCCGAGTAACCGTCTCGGTCCACGAAGCAATCCTCCCAAGGATAGCGGTCCTGGTTATTCACGAGGACTAACCCCCCGAAATCGTGGCCCCAGCTAACGCCAGTCCCTTCCGATGGAAATGGAAGCGACCTGCAAACTTCAAAGAGAGCCTCACAGGGAATTGGCTCGGGGGAGTAGGCCTTCTCCAGAAGTGACCAGCAAGCTTCATGAAAGGGAAAGCCGTATCGACCGTTTATTGGGTGCTGTTGAAGCACTCCAATCTGGTCATGAGTTGGGTAGTTATATCCTGCGTCGTCCCAGCGTGCGGTGAAGTTCGAGGGGGCTATCCAATCGCCGCCGTCGGGGTCATTGTAAAAGCCAACTCCTGTGATCGCGATCCCCTTTGGGCTGGAGAAGATTATTGATCTCAGATTAGCACTTCCACGGCAGACGACAGCCAGCAGACACGCACGAATACGAAACTGATTCAACCAAGACGCAGAGTCTAGGTCTTTATAGTCACAGATAAAGTATCCGCAAAGAACGCAGGAGAAGATACGAGGGCTCATGTTTTGGCGCTTTGGGGAGACTAATTAAACTGTGAAAGTAAGAGTGAGAGATATATAGCTGCCGGCGAAATATAAGGTTATGTCCGGATTATTTTTGGCTTGGTTAGTCAGCGCGGAATATCAACCACAACAAGAACTGCCACGCGGGCTGTAGGATGATTCTGATCCCGTGACAGGATTATGTAATTGAACAGGCAACGGGATAAAATCAAGAACTGCCACAGGACCTGAGGCCGGGGGGCTAAGCTTCAGAACGTGCAAGCAATGAAAAACTGGCTTTTTGAAGAGATCGCTGCATATGGGAACTTAATGGAATTCTATCTTGCCATTGGCAAGTGTCGGTACAGGAGGTGAACACACGGGTCAGATCACCAATCATTCAGATAGATTGGTGGAGGAAGAGTTTCGATAGAGTTACTGTTCTAAGACTACAGCGAACGCTTAAATAGAGCATTATCAAGGTAGCCAACAATACTCCTAAAGAGTCATCAAAAGGCTGAAAGGCTGTAGTGCGGGCCGGAGAAGCAGTGCTATACGGCCTCTACTACTCTCGAATCGAGTGAGCCCGTTGGATGCCGATGAGCTGTTCAACTCGATACACAGGATTAGTTGGTCAAGGGATTGCACCCAGGTTTACTATTGTATCGTACACTTAACCCTTACAGCAAAAAAAACATTGCGCCTCACAATAAAGATGCCTAGTCCCGCGTCACCTATGCATTTACCTGTTCCTCTTTTCCCAGTTCCATTCAGATCCACCTCGGAAATCCGCCTCTCTTCTTCGCTGATCACCTGGCCAACATTCGCAATATACCTACACATCGGCTGGACATTCGCTCTGCGCCTCTACCTGTGTCTGCCCTCGGAAGCAGCGGAATGCCATTAGCCCACGACCACTACTCACTTTGCTGGGTCTCCGCAGCTATACTCCTTCGCCGAGCGCTGGATACACCCGTGTTACGTTTTCGGTGGCAGGACTGGCGCGATCTTGAAGGGCGTTTTGCCGGTGGATTGACATCTATCGTAAGCTCGTCTGTTGATGTCTCCGGCTCTTGATGCGCGGTTTCGCCTGTGTAGGAGGCCTCAGTCTGGGTGGTGGGAGACTCGGCGGCTATGCTCAGAGACGTTGCACCGAGGGTAGAAACTTCGGTGGTAAAGCTGGAGGCCAAGGCGGAACTAGTTGGCGTTGTGCTAGGTAGATCATTTGCTCTGTCGTTTGCATACCTAATCGCCTCGTCCCTTTGCTCTTTTGTCCAGTCTCTAGCATTTCGGAACGCAGTAGCTCCTTGCCGGAAGGTTTCGGCATTCCCTGTCATGCCCCAAGTGTTGACTTGTGTTATGTAATATTCAGGCCGACTCTCAGGACCATTTGGCTGGGCAGGGTGGCTGGTGTACATCTTGAGTGTGCCACCGTGATAGATTGATGTAATGGTACAAGCATTGTTGTCATAGGCTTGTTCGTCCTGCCCGTATGACTGCAGACTATGCATGCCTCTTGCTCCCAATGCACCGTCGTAGCTTGCCTGTCGTCCTGCCACTGCTATGGACCCATCCGGCCCTTTCGCTGCGAGGAAGAAGTTCGGCGCCATGGGAAGGTCATGCTGCGTCGAAGGGATAATTTGGCCACTGAGTTTGTCACGGATCCGCTTGTCGAGTTGTTCGGGGCGTGCGCCATAGTAGAGGTCCGGGTTGCCAGGAACGAGCGTGCCGTCTGTCAGATGGTCGAGGTTTGTGAACGGGATTTTTCCAGAAACGCATTTGGCGTCTGTAATCTTGCCTTCAATGATTGGAATCACTGATTTCGTTACTTGATCCTCTTTAGAGGCATGTGCATCCGCTCGTCTGAAATCGCTAAATTCCCTGTCCGAAAATTTTGATGGTGAGAGAGACGCCCGAGGTAGTGCCAACCTTTGATTGATCTCCTTCCAGTTATTTGGCTTTGTAGGCACTCGGCCATTCGGATACTCGTAGCTATCAGGATAAATACCACCATCAATAAGGTTCTGTTGAAAATCGCGATCATAGGGCCGAGTGTTTCTGGTAGTTGTGGTATTCGTGGTAGGTTTAGTATTCGTAGATATTGTCGAATTCCGTTTTCGACCCCTAGAACTAGACTGGCTTGAGCTCATCGTGCGATAAAGGGGATTGACAGGTTTCTGGTACTAGAAAGAGATTGGTCAGCGCGGGCTCTAGCAGGTATCTGGCAATACGTACGCCTCTAAGGTCCGACAGGTCTGGACCACCGTGTCGGGCAAGCAGCTTTATATCCTCCAAATGTCCCGCAGAACAACGGGTGAGAAAGTCGGTGGCAGGTTGATTTTCTTCTTTGTTCTTCCACTCAGCAACAGTGTGTCGAGTGACCGGCCTGTGGGTTCGTCGGTATGGCGAACGGTGTGAGTTCGGAGCAGGTCGAGTGTTCCTTCGGTCTAACTCTTTTAACGCGCGTTCGGTCAACCAAATCTTCGATAAGTTGTCCCAAAATGCTGCCGGTGGTTGAGCTCCCTTAGGATGATCGAGCTTCTGCCTTTTCGACAGAGGTTGCGATGATTCGCGAACTTGAGGCAGACGCTGCTCTGAACGTAAACGCTTGCGTGGATTCGAGAGTTGTGGTTCGGGCATATGGCAACCATCGACTTCAGAGTCGCCAGATTCTCTAACATACGAAGATGGATAAATGGTAGGTGAGGAGCTGCGCTTATATGCAGCGCTGCGTGCCACACCCTCCATGATGTTAATCGAGATGGTTGGACTTCGCAAACGCTCGGGTAAAGCTAGACCGTGCTTGGCGGCGGCAGATGACAATCCTTCATCCAATAACATTCGTCCATCAGATATATAGGGGACTTGCGGGGTACTGCGGGCTGAGTCCTGCCTGGGAACTTGGCGAAGATCCACTCCCAATACTTGCCCTCTTTCTTGTATGCCAGTGAGCGTTGCTCGTCGTCGGTGCTAAGATTTTGACCTTGCAGAAGGCGTCGCTAATGCTCCAGACTGCTGACACCCCGCCAGCATCATAGACCATCTGGATGGGGGTCATGGCCCGCAGTGGCCGAGACGGTGGTAGTAGGTATAGGGCCTCAGAAATAACGTAAAACGAGCCGTTGCTATTACCCCACGTGGAATCGGACGAAGGCGAGCGTTGTCGAGAGAGAGGATTTTATCCCTAATGACCCAGGAATTACGGTCAGTGGTTCATAGGAAACCGAACCAAACCAAGTTTATTCCATCCCGGTCTAAGCCTAGAAGGTACTAGTATCAGGTCACATGACTTATATCCTTCAACTCCACGTGATCTCATTTAGGCCTATACGTTTTGCTTTTTCCGTGCTATCTAATACGAATCAAGGTTTGTCTATATTATCACGGATGTCGTGCGATTACTAGCGATCAGTACTAGTTATTAGTCATATACGGCACGTGCAGCAGAGGCCTGCATCCACGTGACGTGACCTAATTCGCATTTGAGGAACTCGCCTTCGGGAGCCTTCCCTAATCAGGACTAGCTCCGCCTCGCGCAATTCAAACCTTAGCCTCGATAGTTCTTCGTCCTGTCTTCTTCTATCAGCAATAACTATAACAGCCACAACAGGTAGGATCTATAAACCTATTGATATTTTATTCCAAAAGAGGACTATGTTGACTTATTACATCGATATCTTATCAGACCCTTACACTATACATCTAGTTAGCATTCAAAAGTGAATTCTAGCGAGGCTTACAACAAGGCTAATATCGAACAAGCACAAACTTCATGCTCTAACTAAATATTATATTATATATAAGTCAGCCCCGAACCTACCTTTAAGGCTTGTGCTAACTGCGGTCTATTATAGCGTCTGAACTCAACTACATCAAAGAGCTACGCCGCCTCACAGGGCTCGCGAAGGAGAAGAAGGACGATAGATCGAAACTGTCGAAGAACATACGCGATAGGCCGAGAGGTGGCAGGAGGTAGAAAGTCATATAGGGGAAATTCAAGCTACGCTTAATACATTTAAGGGTACGAAGAAGGAGAAGGATAATTTATAAGAGGAGCTGAGAAAGGAGAAGGAGAAATACAAGAAGATAAAGAAGGATATAGAGCGGATCGATAAAGAAGTCAGCGCTGCGGTAGAAGAGGCAAGACTAGCGAATAAGGCGAAAGAGGAGTTTTATAAGTTTATTATACCTAAATACCTTCTAAATAATACTAATGATTTTTAGTTAATACGGTAAAGGAACTACATAGTAAGGGTAGTTTAGGGATAGATAGGGCTTTAAAGCAGAACTAGACTTCTTGGTTTTATAAGTACGTAGATCAAGTTCTATATCTTGCTTAAAGACGGTAGGAAATAATTATAACTACCTTAGAATAAGCTATTATAATTGATTATTCTAGGCTATAATAACTCTCCCGTAATTTATGATTCTAGCTAATAATAGCCTTAGTAACTGATTATATAAACCTACGTAATATATATTTCTATTATAGCCTTACTACGTAATATTTATAGCCTTAGGCTATAATAATTTTAGCGGACTTGTCGGAGAAACCCGAGCTTCGTATTATTTTTCAGGACGGCACTTAGTCGAGCGGGGTCGTATTTATAGCTAGCGAATCACAGCTATAATAAATAGCCTGACTTATCAATTACGACTTATTCCTAAAAACTAGAAGAAAGAAGCTATAATATAGTTTGCTTACTTATAAGGGGGCGTCCGTCACGTGGCTTAGATCGTCGGCGGATGTCCAGAATGATGTCGGTAGCAAACCTCTGACATCTAGGATTATAGTTCTAGGGCACTTGATACATAGTACGGGATACTAGATAATACTATTGATTTCTATCATTATTAGGTCTTAGTATTAGACCCCCGTNNGTAGCAGATAGCTAATAAAAAGGGGGCTTCTCTAGACCNNTTANGGCTAGAGATTAGTTCTATACTAAATCTTTTTTCCTACTACACGTGACTTCTTTGCCTACTAACGCCTTCTCCTTATAGAATTTAACTTATTTAAAGTTAAATACCTATTATTTTTATTTAGTATAATAGGGTTTTCGCTATATAAAGAGGGATATTAGAAACTATCTATTCTAAATAGTTATAATTATAAGATATTAAAAGAAAAATCTAAACTTCTTTAATAAACTTAAACATAAAAGCTAATAAAATAATAAAACTAAAAAATAATACGAACTTATTATTCTAAACCTCTTTTATATATAAATTAATAAAAAAACTATTAATAGTATTATAATATTAATATAAATAAGAGCTTTTATAGACTAACTAGCTATATTTTCTTTCTTTATCTTAATAATAGATCTAAATTCCTAAATCTTTAATTCTATTTTATATAGAATAATAGTAGGTATAATAAAAGAAATATAATATAATATAGCTAATAAATAGACCGCTAATTTTAAAAAGAAAGTTATAACGGAAATTAGCTCTAGTATTAAATAAAAGAATATAATAACTATAATAGCTAAGAATCCTAGGCTAAAAAATAAAGAATATTAAATAGTTATAGGCGTGACTTTTATTATAATCCCTTTTAAAAGTTAAAGAGACTAAACTTCGTTACTAATAAAGCGTATAATAGCTTCTAATATTATATCTAAAATATTTAATAGTAAGTTAATATAGTTCGTCTAACTACTAAACCTAATATAGAATTACTTAGTATTAAATAAATAATTTCTTAGGATTAATACTTTAATTACTGTTTTAATAGTAGCTATAATACTCTAAATTATATTACTAGTAATAGTAATAGCTATTACGAATACGTTTATTATATTTTAAGTTTTATTTTAGATAAAGCTATTTCCTAGAATAGCGTACGGCTTAATTAAAGAGTTTAATAAATAGATATTAGTAAAGTTAAACTATGATTAAAGAAGTATTAGCTAAGTAATAAGAGAAAGAGAAGAAGTTCGTATAGTTAAAGTTATAATACTTACTTTTATAGTCTTATCTTAGGCTAGTAACTAAATCCCTAATATTACGTAGTAGAGAGTAGTAGAAGAGAAGGCTACTAGAGCCTTTATTTTTAACTAGTTTCTATTCTATAGTATTATAAGATATTAATTTAAAGCTAATTTAAAATTAAGTAAGCTTAAGTTTAAAGATAATAAATATAAATAGATATATTTAGAACTAAGTACGATTTAAAGTAGAGTACCCTTAAATAGCTCTATCTAAGACTAAGACTTACTTCTATATAGAGTTAAAAATAGTCGATAATATAAGGCCTAATTTAGTATCTAGGGATCNCTTTTCTTATACTAGTATCCCTGTTTCTAGAAATAATATTAATAGATTATATTCTATTAAAAGATATCTTTATATATATAAGTTATTATAACTTGTTTATCTAGTTAATAAAGCTTCTAATTTATCTTCTAATATATTAAAAATAACGAGTATTTTATAAGCCTAAGTCGACGATACTATTTATATTATATAAGAAAACACTAATAAAGTATTAAAATAAGAAAAACGTTTAAATTCTTTATAAAAGAAAACTAATAATCTTATTATATCTTTTTAAGGCTTTTATTATAAAGCTATTAAAATCAATAATATTATTTATATTATATAAAAAAATACTAATAAAGTATTAAAATAAAAGAAACGCTTAAATTCTTTATAAAAGAAAACTAGTAATCTTATTATATCTTTTTAAGGCTTTCGTTATAGAGCTATTATAGTTAGTAATACTATTTATATTATACGAGAGAATAATAATAAAATATTAAAATAAAAGAGATATTTAAATTTCTTATAAGAGAAAACTAATAATCTTATTATATCTTTTTAAGGCTTTTATTATAAGGCTATTAAAGTACTTAAACAAGTGTTTTAAGAGGTTATAAAACATAAGATATATTTAGTTAGCGCTATTATTATCTTATTAGTTTTCGCTATTATTTATCTTATCTTCTCTATATAACTCTATCCTTCTAGTATTATTCTATTATAGCCTTTAAAACTATTAAGATAGGTATTACTAATAATATTATCAGAATATCTAAAATAAATTTCTTAAATACTATTTTTATTAGATTAATAATTTTAAATTATAATATTATTATTATAAAAAATAAAATAGGTAAAAACAATCTTAATCCTTTTCTTAAGGTATCTAACTAGTATAAGATAAAAGAAAAAGATATCTTTAACTTTATTAATAATAAATTTATTATAATAGATAATTTAAAAGAGTAAAAAGAAATATTAGATTATTAAAAACGTATTAGACTNTTAATTAAGATTTTTAANAANAACTTATATATAAAAAGATTTATTTTATTTTAGTCATATAAGTTTATTTATAAANAATATTTTAGATCTTTAATATTTAAGTTTTATTTAAAGATAATAAAATATATATATTATGATATGATAGCGTCGGAGGTCCGCTACTGTTTGGCGAAACCACGTGATAGTCACGCGACTAGTCACGCGGCCCGGGCGGACTTCGGCCGCAGCGTAGCTATAGTACATTCTTGCCTTATATAGCGTGCTAAGCGTATTCCCCCTACGGGTAAATACTATAGTCTTTTAGCCTAGCGGGCAGTGCGATCTAGAGCTTAGCGATCTATATTATATATATTAAGTTATTCTAGGCTTATATAATATATATTCTTATCTATACTTTATTTTTATATTCTTTTTTTATATCCTATTTTTATATCTTATTTTTATACCTAGTCTTTATATTCTATCTCTATAGCCTATCTATAAGAAGGAGGCGTTAGTAGGTAAAGAAGTCACGTATAATAGGAAAAAGATTTAGTATAGAACTAATCTCTAGCCCNNGGGGGTCTANAGAAGCCNNNTTTTTATTAGCTATCTACTACCGATANAGGTCTAATACTAAGGCCTAATNATAATAGAAATCAATAGTATTATCTAGTATCCTATATNACGTATNANGTGNCCTAGAACTATAATCCTAGATNTCNGANGTTTANTACCGACATNATTCCGGANATCNGNCGNCGATCTAAGCNACGTNACGGACGCCCCCTAGNAGNTAAGCGAACTATATCATAACTATATTATTATAAAAATATACTAATAGCTATCTATTTATCTAGCTTATAGCGATTATCGAGAAATATCGAATTATAGCCGAAAATATATATAACTTTAATAAGAAGAGCTTCTTAATAGGCTTAAGAAAAACCTTAAAACAAATTATTATATAAGAAGCCTTAAAATCTAGATAAGTTAAAAAGATAAAATAAGATAGGAGTCGAGAATTTATTAGTATCTTAATATATATCTTAGCTTTTAATAAATAGATACTATTTCTTCTAGTCTATAAAGGCGATTTAGGCGACTTATAAAACATTTAGATAGACGATATAACGACTAAATCTATAATATATTTTACTATTTTAAGTAATAGATAGAATAATAATACGATTAGGTTAGTATAGTTAAAACAAGTCTTCTATTAATATACTAAACCTAAGAAAGAGACGTAAAAACGCCTTCTTATTATAGATAGCTATTTAAGTTATATAAATATAGTATTTATTAATACGTATAATAAGAATAATATTATCGTCTTTATCTTTCTATTATATATAACTTATTATCTATAACCTCTTAATATTAGTCTTTTCTAGCCTTTTTTAACTATATATTTATAAGAACTTAAATAGATAATAGTAGTTAATAAAAGAATAGTCTTAATATTAAAGCGTTTTTTTTAGCTAATGTTTAAAAGAGTATAAGATAAGTCTTTTATAGAAGATAATATCTAATCGGCGTAATAAAAAAACAGGGCTCTAGCCTATAAATAGCGATAAGATTATTAAAAGTATTATTCTTCTAACTAAGCTTTTATTAAAAAAAGAGTTATACGATTAAAGAACCTTAGTATACGACTTCCCTTCGCTAGTTTAAGCTAAAGTAAAAGAAGGACCCTTTTATTACGGATATCGATATCCTCTTTATTACTGCCTTTAAACTATCTACTAAAAATACTATTCTACGCTACTTAAACTAAGTCTTATTAAGGACGCTTAACCTTTAAAAGAAGAAACATAAACCTAGCGTTCGTTTAAACCTTATAGGCGAAGATATAAAGGGCTAGGTATAACGGAACTAAGTCTATTTAAATAATAACCCTAGCTACTAGGTAAGTAAGAGGTCTATCGGATTAGTAGTATAGAAGCGTAGGTAAGGCGATCTCTAGTGTTTACTAACTAGGAAGCTTAGTACGTTATAAGTAAGGATAATTAAAGTATAATATAAGATTATTAAAGTAAGTTAAGTATAAAGCTCTTATCTAATAAAGAAATCCCTTTATTTATAAAGATCTCTTTCTACTAAGAATAGTCTAGATAGTACTGGCTATCTATAGCTTCCTAGCTTCCCTAGATAGAACCGCCTATCCTGTCTATCCTATCTATCTATTTATATTATATAACTCGTTATATAACACTTATAACTTAGGACCCTAGTTCTCTATACTGTTCCTATTAGTCGTAGCCGAGCCTTAGGCCGAGGCCTATACGTGCCTCTAGATTCGTAATATTAACTTATTAAAAGAAAAAAGGAAAATCATTAATATATATTATAAAGAACTAGGCTATAAAAGACGAGAAAATACTTACTAAAGAGTTACTAACCGCTTTTATTAAGAAGGATACTATTATAACTATAAAGAATATATTATAAGCTATATCGCGTATTAAAAACGAGACGGAACTTATATAGAAGAGGCGTTCTATCTAACTTAGGCTTTAGTATTCTAGATAAAGGTTAGGCTTAATATTATCTATTTATTAAAAGATAATAGAAAAGAATATTTAGTTATTATAAAAAAAGACTTATTAGGATAGCTAAAAATAAAAACTCTTTTAAATTTAACTATTAATAAGGTTATAACTTTCTTTTAAAAAGAAATAGTATATTAATATAGAGTTTCTAGTCGACTAGTTATTAATAGAAGGCTAGAAAATAAAAGAATCGTTAAGACTTTTATAAAGAAATATAGAATCTAATAAGTCTAAATATTAATATATAACTTAAAAGCTAATAGAATAATAGAACGAGGTTATCGCTTAATTATAGAAGCCTTAGTATAAATAACTAATAATAAGAAATAATAGAGAAAATATCTAATAGCCGTCTTATTAATAAAAAGAATATTAATCTATAGACCTATTAATATAATTCTTTTTTCTCTAATCTATAAAAAAAAAAGTAATTCTTTTAATAGAAATAAGATATCTAGTTTAGAGACTCTTAGACTAATAAAAGATATATTCTAATAAAGAACTACTAGCGCTCTAGATAAGGTAACTATAGATAAGAGATAAGGATATAGAAGAAATTATATTTTAAAAGAGACGGGTCTATAAAAAAAGAAAAGAAGTATTTAATAAAACATATCGACTACGAGCTAAGTCTATTAAAAAGAATAATATAGTCTTTGTCTATAATTTAAAACATATAATAGATATATCTTTTAACCTTAAATTAAGTTTTAAATAATAAAGACTATTATAGAAGGACAAATATAACCTAAAAGAGAGGGAGTTCAAATAGACGTTAATTTGACTTAAGAAGAAGAAGCTACGCTGCCTAAGAACACGTCTTTTATCTACCTTCGCGTAGGTCACGTGTCTGCGACCACGTGACCACCCAGCGACCGACTGACTTCCCCACTACACTATATTATATAAGAGAAGTAGATATTTTAAAAGATATATATATATTAGAAAAGATAGATAATATCTATCTAAAAGGCTTATATATTAAAAATCGCCTTAAAAAGTTTATTTTTAAAGAAGATGTCTTTATATTAATAGATAATATTTTTAAAAACGACTTAAATAAAACAAACTTATCTAAAAGAAGCGACTTATAAGAAGAGAGCTCTATAAAAGATAATAAGTTATTTTAATCGATAATAAAAACTCGAAGTTTAATAAAAAAGACTATATCTAAAAAACTTATAATCGTATTACTAACCCTTATAAAAGCCTAGAAGGCTAAATATATTCGGTTTTTAGAAGACGATATAATAGATAAATAAAAAGAATTTAAAAAAAATATTAATTCTTTTTATTATTTCTTTAAAAACAAGTTATCTTAATAAAAACCTCTTTTTTTTTAATATTCTTTTTTTTATAATATTTTTTTTTTTATTATCTAATACTAGGGGACGGTATTTAATAAGAAAAGAACGACGACTATAGCGCGGATTTTATTTATTCTAAAAGAGCTTATTTTAACCTTAATTTTAAACTTTAACTTTATCTTTATAGTTTTACTTTTAAAAGCTTTTTATATTTATTAACTATAACTATTTTATTATATATTATATTCTAAGAATAAGACGCTAAGCCTATAAATACCTAGTCTTTTATTTCTTTTTTATTATATATTTTTTCTATTTTTATAAAATTAANTATATATAAATTTNTAAGATTTTAGTCTAAAAATTTTCTTTTTTTAGGTTTTTTTTTTAAGAATTTCTTAAAAAGTCGAAAACCTTATTAAAAAGTCTTTTTAAGCTAGGCTTAATAAGAGATTTATAATAAGTTTATTAAATAGAATATCTTTTATATAACTAGGACTAGAAAAGACTATATCGACGAAGCTAAGTCTTTTTAAGCCGGGCTTATAAAAAGAATCGACGGCCGGACTCTTTATACCCTAATCTAATACTAAGTCTTTAAAAAACCTTTAATAAAAGAGTTAATATATCTTTTTATTATTATCGATAAAGAATAAGCTAAGTTCTAATATAATATTATTAGTCTATATTAAGAAATCCTTAGAGTCTAGACTAGCGAGTATATCGGTTAGCGGATTTAGTATAATATATATAAGTAGTGTTATCTGTTATAGAGTACTCAGGCAGACGTTACAAGTAAACAGTGCTCTATTACTTAGAATAATCGACGAAGAAGAGAAGAAGGGGAAGGGAGAAGCTGCCACGTATTTAACCTCTGCCCGAAACCTCGCTTAGGCCTAGCGCCGTCACGTGTAGAACAGGTCACGTGAACCAACTCCGTGACATTATCTTTAAGATAAATATTATTATTAAATTTATTAAAAAGGCCTTAGCTAAACTAAAACATAAGCTTATTCTATAATATAACTAAATAGCGAATTAGTTTATTAGAAAGTTTAATAATATATATATTATATAGTTGATTTTAAATAATAGATAGATAAAACTTAAAGAATAAGATAAAAAAGAGTTTAAATAAAACCTATTCTAAACTTATCTTAAGCTATTATAATATTTAAGATAGCCTAAGATAAA
>JAAMPI010000219.1:0-50689 GCA_013054445.1 Cudoniella acicularis
TCATCATCCGCAATCATCAACACCTTCACCGTCTCACACTGCCGGAACCGTTCATAAAGATAGGCGTAATTCTCAATAGTGCACAGTCGATTCCAGAATTTGGTCGAGATGGCAATGTGTCTGAATTTCGGGATGTCGGTGTAGATGAGCCGAGCACAGTCTCCTCGGAAGGTCAGAGGGCCATTGTAGCGGATCCAAACGAGGGTATCGAGGTTTTGATTGACCAAGATGCTGCGGTTGTTGATGGCGACCGATTCGTAATGCTTGATGAGTTCGGTGCGGGATTCTTGGCAGACATGTAAAAGAGGGGGAATGAAATCGTCGGTTCTTAGCTTGGAGCGTTTGGCAGCTGTGTGGTTGAAGTGAAAAATCCGAGGTTTGATGGCTAAGTTGTAGATTTTGAGGCGGAGCTCTATGGGGAGTTTGGTGAAGAGATGGAATGTGGAGAGGGTTGGTGGGGATTCTGGGTAGGTATTAGTTGGCAATTTGACGGGGATATTGAGAGGAGTTTCACTTACCTTTGACCTGGAAATTCTTGAGGCGTTCTGGGATCTCCATTTCGGGGGTATTTGGACCTGAAGGTGGCGAGGTCATTTGACTTTTGGCAAGAGAGGAAAACACGTCAAGGCTTCTCCTAAGCTTCCCTTCGTGAGTTCCAATATTTGGAAGATTTCGCTCGCATTCAATTGGAGATGGAAGTTTGCTGGTTTAAGAATATGAAAAGGCCTTAAGGTGAAAGCATGCCGAGTGATTGTTCTCGAAATTTGCTGATCAATTGCGATTCAGACTTCGTCTTCTCGGCCTTTTCTGTCACGTTTTCAAATCCTGGCTTATCCAAGAAGTGGCACTTTCGCACGTACAATTCGCATTTCAGAGGCACACTCAATACCGTGGCAAGTTTTGATAGAAGAGCGACGATGGGCGCTCAGCGAAAGATTTTCAATTTGAAAATATTTAATTGCGGATTAGAGAAAAGTGGTGTTGTTGCCTTGATGAAGTTCGCGAGGCACGGACTGAGTAAGCTATCCGACACCGAACCGATGCTGCTTACATAAGCTCACCCTTGAACGGCGCTAGCAGGTGAACGTCACCTCTTCTTGTACCTTTGTACCTAAACATCTTCATAATCAACACACACTCATTCTTCCTGCTCTTTAATACGCCGTTCCTGCGCTTCGAACCTTTGGTTGTCGGTGTCAACACAGCTCGAACGGTCAAACTCGACAGCATGGTGGAGCTCGGAAACATTGAAACACTCTAGTTTCTGACCTGGTTATGAAATTTACGATCACTACTAGATCAACCTTTGCATCAATCGATGAGTGCATTGCCGATTTTCAATGAATGCTTCTGTATAGAAAGCCTATCTACTGCGCTTCCGAACTAACGGTCTTTTCTGTCCTTGATCTCTATGAGTGTGGGATTTGGACACCACCTTTTTGTATTCCCCTCTCCTGTTTGGTCATTTTGATATTTGACTGTTCCATTCATCTTTTTGGCACATATTCTTCCAAATATTCTAATCTATGTTCTATTGTGATTGACACTTGGATGTCTCACAATCACGACCCGTGATGTCCCCAAACGCGCTTTCGCGGCGCTGATAAATGCTGATAAATTAAAATGCTTTGGACAACCTCTTCCTTGCAACTCAAAACTTGTGGCTGACATGCATACACCCAGGCTCGTGTAAGACAAGCCCCACCAATGGATCTCCATTGTCAAAGAAATAGAGGGAAATTCTAGTAATACTCAATGTCTAAACAACGTAGCAGGACTCATTTTGCTGGAAAAATATGCCGGGACCAATGAAGTTCAGGTTTCATGCAACGGAAATTCCGGAACAAATTCCGTGCAGAATGAGGGGAATACCAAGGAAAAAAATCTTCGAATTAGATGCGGGGAATACCACAAGCCGCAGGATAATCAGGCCACAATTTTTTCCAGATGTTCCGCACCTGCTGGCACTGTGCATAGGATTGAGCCAGGGAACATCGCCTTGTCAAGATTCCCGTTCTAAGGCGGTGATAACGAAGCTGAGGGTGTCGTGAGCTCAGCTCGGTCTAGCTTGCTATACCGTTTGAGTTGGTAGGGGCGCTTTTCAGCGCTCTCTCGTGCGTAAAGGGGGTTGCGGTTTGGGGACGACATTTACCTAGTTGCGCTGAACCAGTCTAATACTTGAGTATTTTCATATACCGTCTGCCAAGGCAATTCTTTTCGGCTTAATTTCTTTTCATTTGCTATTGACAGAACTCATTCATACTTCAAATACGTTTTACATGGCTGTGCAGTTAAGCCTTGCCCAAGTGGAAAGGTGAAATCAGCCCATTTGGAGATAATTGTTGCCTAAGTTGTTTTCATTAAGCTGTCGCACCACCTCTGGGGAGACTTTTACAATCTTCCGTCAGCGGAACCGCAGGACTGCATTGAAACCCCTAAGCACGCTTTCCGAGATCACAAATTCACATCTACCCCGTTTCAAAAGTCGTAATAGTTAGTGAGGTTGTTTCCTATAAAATCTTCAGGTCTACTGTAAATGTTTGGAGACTCAGTCATGAAGAAATGAATCTTCAATCCTTTTGAAATTGGAGTAGTTCCCCCTTTTCGGGCTTTCGCTGACTTCTACACAATGTCCCCTTCACGTAATAATGAAAGCCACATTGCCTAAATATAAAGACCCCTTTTCCATTTTGACAGTGTAAAGGTATAGGTGGTGCTCAGCGGCGCTGAAAAATCGGTACCCACTGTTCGTGAATCGTGATCACAAGTTGATTCCAAAGTCGTCTCAGGCGGCCCTTCTCAGCTTCCCATGAGAATTCGTGAATCTCACGTCATTTATGAAGCATTACGACACACTCAACCTCCATAATTGATCATCGAAATGGGAGAACTAGTGAGCAAAGTGGTGCCACGTGACCAAATGATTGGTAGCTCTCTGGCACCCTCCTGATCACTATCTTACTATTAGATTCATGGCGCAGCCATGCAGTGATTTACTGAGACTGAATCATTCTACCTGTGAATACCTTCAGTCCACGAGCGCGGAACAAGGTTTGAACTTCTTATAGAGATTCCGTGTTCCTTCCAGCAAGAGGGCGCATTTTGATTGTCATGAGAAAGCAATCTACCTTGGAGCAACAAGGCACTTTCTTACCAAACACAACTACCTGGCTACCTGCTTTACATTGCCTAAATAATGTCACTCTTCTAATCATTTTGGATCTTCGTTGCATCATGGCTACTACTTCGAAATACACCGCGGTCGTGCTGCCTACTTTCTCGATAGTAATCCCGATGGCTCAGGCATCATTTCCCTGGAAATCCTTAGAGACGGCCATCTTTCGAACCCAGTTCGAACTCTAATAGGTGGAAAGGGCGACTTCGCTTTATTCGCCAGCATGGCCCCCAATGGAGGAACATCCGTTGCAGATGCTGGTAACTCCCTAAAACTTACGAGTCTTGAATTATTCTGAAAGCATGGCAGATACTCTATTCACCCAAGACTGCGTAGTCGTGTCTGGAGATATAAGTTATTCTTCTGGATCTTCCCCCTCGACATTAATAGCCACTAACTCCTCACTAGTATCTCTTTACAGTCAACGCTGGTAGTAACACTGTCTCCCTGTTTTTACTCAATAAAACGATCTTTCCCATCCAAAACTCATCAATAGTGAACCGACACTGGGAGAATTTCCCTCGTCTGTTGCCTACTCTCCGCGACTCAAAATCGGTACGCTCCCAACCTAATCTACCCAAATATTGGAGATTCAGCGGCATCATTGCTGAAAATCATTCCAGCCTGTGTAATCAACGGAGGCACTAAAGTAGGAGTAACTTGCTTCTCAGTGTCTCCTAAAGGTCTCTCGCCCCTAGGCAGCCTCCGACCAATCATACTCGACCTATCGACCCCTCCCGTCAACAATACGACCCCTCCCGTCGGTCCCCCAACACAATTTCAGACATCGTCTTCAACCCCTCCCAAAGCGCCCTCTTTGTGACCATCAAAGGAACACCCAGTACTAATACCCCCGGCACCATCTACATCTACCCCGTCGAGAACGGCACCATCTCCACTACACCCATCATCTCCCGCCCCGAGCTATTCCTTAACTTCAGCCTCACATTCCTAGACTCCGACAGCAGAACCTTCATCACCGGCCCTGCATTCGGCGCTGCGTTTCTTTCCATCTCGCCCAGCTATGAAGCCACCGTTACCAAAAAGCTGACCTTCGCCGGCCAGGGTACAATTGGCGCCATATACTGGTCAGTGTTCTCCCCACGCTTTAAAACCATTTTCCTCCTAGACGCTATGCTTTCCCCTATCACGACGGTGGATGCCCACACTGGCACTGCCACGGGAACTACTCCTCAGAGACTTGACCAGAATGGAAGTTTCGACTCGGCGGCGAGCCTAGAGGGGCAATATCTGTATGTGTTGAAGCATTCAGCGAGGGTTAATGTGCTTGATTTGGACCCGTTGGGTGTTGGAGAGTCGCCGGTTGAAGTGCAGAGTTTGGATTTGAGTATGTTTGGAGCGAGGGTGGGTTGGCAGGGGATGGCGTTGTATACTTCGAAAGATTTTGGAGAGGATTGATCTGGATTTCTCTAGGGAGTATTTTTTAGTCTGTTCTGGCAACGGTCGTGATCGAGTTTAGGCATACTTCAGGAAGTTGGCTCACTTCTATTCGTTGGGTAATCTGGTTGGGATCAGGTTTCGGGCTTTGGGAACGGTCGTGATAGATCTTGGACACATTTCAGGAAGTTGGCATACTTCCATCCGTGGGCAACCCGGTCAGCATTAGTTTTTAGGTTTTGGGAAATTAGGGAGGTGTTAATCCATTCCTCTTTGAACTCAAACGGTTCCTAGAACATGAACAATGTGATGATCATTGCCAAATATCCCTCCTCGCTCATCGGCCCAAAGAAAAAGAAGAGAAAATCTTCAGAAAAATTAAGACAACGCGTATAATGTCTTGCATCGTTACGGAAAGCCAAGGCTCACCCCAAGTGTTCGCTACAGGATTGTAAAATACCAAGATTTCAGTACTTAATTCGACCGGAAGCACATAGCACAATCTAACTGAAGCAAAAACGACAAATGGAAGGAAATCTAGTTAGCAACTTGAATAAGCAAGTTTTAATGTGGATTTTTTGTATAATTCGACAGGATGATACAAAGATGAATCGAATTGGAAGCAAAGGCTCGGGTTTTCGGCGTGCAAACTGAAAACGCAGTACATTTTTAAAATTTCTTCATTCGTCTTAAAATACAATTCCGTATCATCTCATACCACTCCAAGACTTCTCGGGAATTTTGTTGCCGGGAATGGGAGAGCACAAGTGAAGTAAAAATACACTTTGAAAAGAAAGCTTGACGAAAGTTGATAGAAGTGAGATTTCCGTTTTTACCCTTCCAGTATCCCAATCCTGAGACTCCTGACTCCGAAGAAAAACAGTCTCATCCGGACGCCTTCTTGTTACATGATTCCCGTATGTTTGATATCAATTGAGCCTCCCGAGCGCTGCTCGTAAGCCAGCGAAACACCCAAAATTATCATCGTTGTGTCCTTCCTGCGCTTATCTCTTATGTCACACGCTCGATCAATTCGTCTTCTTTTCCTGCTTTTCTTTGTCGGAAACCGCTACAGTCGGTCTAATTTTATTAGAAGATGCAGGCCAAAAACATGAAGTGACTTACACAGCGGCGGTAATTGGCTTGTTCTCATGCCCATGGTATGTCTCTCCCAAGTCGTCCGTCTCCTGCTCCAATGACATGAGTAACATTGGCATAAGCCCAAATAGTAAGAGAACCGTAGCACCCAGGCCAGCAGCCAATGGGTCTGTCTCCCATATCCACTCCGTATATCCCTTCTTGTATAGAAATATGCCTCCCAGGAGTTCTGCGAATAGCATGAAGACCAATGCCAGTGCGCCAATCGCCAATCGGAACCCTCCCACTCTGGGAATCTCGTAATTGACAACCATGAACCGTGCCCAGAGTATGTTTGCTAGGAGGAACATCGGAAGAGTGACGAGTTCGGATTGAGGTTGTGTGAGATGATTTATTGGCATTAGGCGCGCGAATCTGAACCATGCGATGGCACATCCTGTCAGGAAGCTCAGGGCGAAGTAGAAGAACGCTAGTCGAACGATGAAAATGGCTAGGGCGATATCCCATAAAAGCTCAAATACCGATGTGGCGGTCTCGAAGAGTATCATCTTGAAGGTCGGAAAAGGAATCTTGCTGGTGTTGGATTGTGGTTTTGTGTTCTGCGTGTTATTGTTTGGTGGTATTGATTGCTGCAATTGTTTTGTAGAAGATAACTTGTGAATCTTGATTGAGAAGGAAACAAGACGAATGACAATCAATTATATATCGTAGGAAAAGCTCGTCATGAATATTACCTGCTGCCCATTCACCTGTACTCACACGTGCGATGTGGGCTGATGTGTGGAGTGACCTAAGACAAAGGGTTTGGAACCACGCGAGAGAAAGGCCACCATGCCGAGATTCGAGTACCGGCACATGATTGAGGGGGCTTGCAGTGAGATTCCTGGAATATGAAGTTGGGAATGGAAGGGCGGTCAATGGCATGGATATCGAGGGACGACGTTCAAAAGAATGTTAGAGTCCGAGGTTTAAAGCTGCCCTGACACGATTATGTAAGACTAGGGGTGAAGTTAGCAAGCGAATTTGTGAAGAACTTTGGTTTCGCAAAAGTTTATCTTCACTTTTCATTCCCCATCGCAATTAATCTGTCCGGTTTGATGTTTTGCTTCTGAGAAGTTTCATCAACTATGCAGAAGTTCCTGCTGGGATCCTCATTTTAGTCCTTTGTCGCAGCCTCAATAGTTACCGAGCCAAATCTTCGTAGCCTGTCTCCTCCAAAATATGTTCTGGGACCGCAACATTTATTCTTGGAGATATTTTGTCACCTCGACGATGAATATGGCCATATATGCGTACACACACACGCTAGCCACGTAAAACGCAAAAAGGAACGATCCCAGCCTCCTTTGCATATGGACTGTTGAGTGCAAACACCCGATTTCCCTACGGCCAAGCATACTCAAAATCCTTCGGCGTAGTGGCTCCCCCTTGACCGGGTTGTTTGTCAAAGTACCAAGGAAGTATATAACAGCATGTTGCCGCAAAGTTGAGGGTTATTAGAGGAAAAATGAGCTTTGTATTTTTTTTATATTTCAAGAGTTTTTTCTTCATGCACAACTAAAAATAGAAACTTAACCCTTACGTATAAGGCCGCAGTTTTGACCACAATGATGCCTTCGCAGTCTTATCCCTTTCTCGATTTCATCGCAATTTCATCTAAAGAGTGTCCTGCTTCAATCTCCGAGAAAACAGTCTCGTTTTACCGATGGCCTCGACATCGAGTTCTGGTTTTCCATCTGTCCCGCACGATGAACCACAGAGTCTCTCTCCAACCGCGTATACCGTCGGATGGCTCTCTGCCTTGCTGACTGAGTTCAAGGCTGCCCAAGCAATGCTAGACAAACGGCATAACCCTCTTGAAACCGTGAGCAATAAGAATGATAAGAATGACTACGTATTGGGGAGTATCGGCAAACACAACGTCGTGATGGTGTGCCTTGCTGAGTACGGAGTTGTTCGTGCAGCCGCTACTGTCTCAACCTTGCTATCCTCCTTTGTGAATATTCGACTTGGTGTCATGGTAGGGATTGGTGGTGGAATACCAAGTGAAGACCATGACATTCGACTTGGCGATATTGTTGTATCAATGCCAACAGGGGAGCATGGTGGAGTGATTCAATACGACATTGGAAAGATTGAAAAGGATGGATTCTACCGTGTCCATTCGCTAAACAAGCCCGATATGCAGCTGAGAAATGTTGTAAATACTCTCAAAACAAAGCACGATTTGGAACAACAGATATCAAACCTTAAAACTGAGGCTTTCAAGCCATTTCCAAGATGGGAGAAGGAGTTCAAACAGCCCGGCACTTCTGATCGACTTTTCAACGCACAATATCAACGTAACCAACCTTTTCCGTTGTCCCTGGCCCTCATTCTCAATTCTGAGTGGGAGGGAGGGAGTTTCATCCTCCCGGCTCCTCTCCCCTCTCCCCTCGAAGAAACATAGTGCTAATTTGTTGGTAGATGTTGGGAATAACCGCACCTGTGATGGGTGCGACGAGGCCAATTTAGAGGTGCGGGAGGATCGTGCTGATTCTACAATTCCCGAGATTCATTACGGCAACATTGCGTCGGGCAATTCAGTCATCAAAAACGCAGAGGATAGAGATCGATTGGCCAAGAGAGACAATGTCATCTGCTTTGACATGGAAGCAGCTGGCTTGATGGACGATCTCCCTTGCCTGGTGATACGCGGTATTTGCGATTATGCAGACTCGCATAAGAACAAGCAATGGCAG
Organism: Cudoniella acicularis; assembly: GCA_013054445.1. Lineage (NCBI taxonomy): Eukaryota > Fungi > Ascomycota > Leotiomycetes > Helotiales > Helotiaceae > Cudoniella > Cudoniella acicularis. The sequence goes on from JAAMPI010000219.1 coordinate 8,413, forward strand.
CCATACGCTGCAGCTGCCGCAGCGGCTTACGCAAAGGTGCTTTTGCTACACATTCGCCCTCAAGCCGTCGAGGAGTTACGGCCAATACGGAGTGAGTGACCCAATTATCCAGAACTTGAAGTGGGGTATCAAGTGTACTTCATTCAAATGAAAACTTATGAAACTTCCGTGACTCTATAATACAATTTGTTGACTTGAGCGGACAGATTCCCATTGGATTGTTTCTAAAAGTGTGAATTCCTTCTTCACCGGTCGTCAGAGAATTCTTCAAACCCTCCAAGAAAGGCTCTGTCAAGACGACGACAAACAAAATATAGAGCAGAAACGATTTGTCATCCATGGTATAGGTGGTTCTGGGAAGAGCGAGGTTTGTATTAAGTTCGCACACGATAACAAGAATAGGTGGGGTAATTTGCTCCCTCGCTTTGTAGCACAATTTGCTAATAAATCGTTCAAGGTTTTGGGGAGTCTTCTGGGTCGACGCCACTACTGAAGAATCTATGAGGCGGGGTATTATTGGTGCCGCTCAGAGGGTATCCAATGCTAGTGGGATGACCTTCGAGGACGCCAAAATCGAATTGGCAAACTTCCAGCATACCTGGCTTTTAATATTGGATAACGCGGACGATCCTGAGATCAACTATGAGGATTATTTTCCAACGGGGAATACTGGAAACATTCTCACGACCACTCGCAACCACGACTGTATAAAATATGGCTCAGCTGGACATGAAACCTTTGAGAAACTCGATTTGGAGGACGCAGTAACTCTTCTCCTGAAATCATCCAAGATTGCAGAAGAGCGGTGGAACGCCAACAAAGCAGATGCATGCACAGTGGTGCAAATACTTGCCCAACATGCTCTCGCCATCACTCAGGCTGGAGCTTCAATCAGCTAGGGCATCTGCAAGCTCCAAAATTACCAAATTCTTTTTGAGCATCAGCGAAAAGAACTACTGGAAGACCATTTTGCCCAAGGGAAATCAACATATGGGAGCGTGTATGCGGCTTTCGACGTGTCTGCCCGAGCAATGGAAAAATCCTCAAGGAGAGATTGGAGGGATGCCCTGGCATTACTCAAAATCCTCGGATATTTTTATCGGGACAACATACCGGAGGAAACTTTTACTAGAGCATGGAGTTACTCACACGAGGTTTCTGATTGGGGCCCGCATGGATCTGTTAAGACACTATCACCGTGGCACGTACATCATATTCGCAAAGTCCTGCGACCGCAAACAAGCTCTCAGGCACTCGATCTGTTTGCATTGGGTAAGGCGAGACAGGTCCTTCGTTCCTTTTCACTTATCACACTGGAACCGGAAACTGGAGCTATCTCAATGCATCCACTGGCACACGCGTGGACTCGAGATAGGTTACAGAGTGATGAGCAAATAGACGCATGGGCTGCTACTTCATCAATCTTGGCTCTGTCTATGAAAGGCTATAACTCTTACGATGACTATATCATAAACATAAGATTACAATCGCATTTTAAGTTCTGCTTTCAACTCCGCCCTAGCAAAACTTTGAATATTTGCCCAGGTCTGGAGATTTGTAGAACACTCTACGCATTCTGGTGGATGTTTTATAGACTGGAAAACGCTCAGCCTGCCCATGAGATTGCGACCCTTCTCATGTCCTGGGTGGGGTCTGATATCTTACCACATTCAACCAATTTGCGAGATATCCAACACATATCTAGCATTACTCAAAATATGCTTTTCAACTACCATGAAACAATGAAGTTACTCGAAAATGTCATTTTATTTGACTAAATTGAGAGGAGCTGAGCGACCCTGAACGTACAAGCGCCCAAAACCTACAAGGCCAAATATATACATTTCTGGGGAGGTTTCGTGAGGCTGCAAACATTCTGAAAAGAGTAATTTGCATTGAGAGCAGTGCTCTAGTTCCTCGTAGCCAGTACCCTTTTTTTTTCACTAGTCTTACTGGCTAATGTGTACTACTCCGGAGGGCATCCCAAGAAAGCTATTAAAATATTTAAAAGGGCCATTCAATTCTACGACAACAGGCAAGCTCACTTTCCTAACGGCATAGCGACGATAAAGGGTAATCTGGCCAAAGCCTACCTCACTAATGGAGAAGCTAGAAAAGCCGCTATGTTGTTAAGATATGTTCATTTCATGCAGGAAAAGACTCTCGGTTCCACGCACGATTGGAATTTAATTACGCAACATGCGCTAGCAGTAGCGTATCTCCGTCTTAATCAAACTGAAAAAGGGTTGCTATTCCTCGAGAAAGTAGTTCGAATTTGGCAGGAAAATCAACAAGACCCTACACATCCCTACCTTTTAGTTGCACGGAAAGACTTAGCGATAGCATATATGGATGTTGGTCAACCTCATAAAGCATTATACCATTTCCAAGAGCGAGCTCGAATTTATGCCGAAACATTGAGGCCTGATGACCCAAAACGTTCCGATTTAGAAGAGTGGCTTTCTTCATGCGAGGCAGCAATAATGCAACAATATGATGATGCGAGGATGGAAAATTCATCCTCGACTAAGAATGCTGGAGTCTACGAATTCAAGATCCGCGAGGCCTTTCCGAACAGCTCGGTTGAATTTGATTTGGATGATCTCAGTGAGGTGGAGACTCCTAGTATCTCAGATGAGTCTTCACTTGAGATTTCAGATACATCGGATGGATCAGCGTCGGGAGCTGATTCAGGTCCGCGGGACGAACAAGACGGATTTGGAGAAAGGAGAGCGGGACCCGAAGAAGCTATTGCAGCTCTGAAAATTGAAAACTTAAACCAGGAAGTTGAAGCGTAATCCTCTGGCCAGGCTTCGGGGAGAAAGAAGACCAGCTGGTTGAGGAAGCGGATATCGAAACTTCAAAAAAAAAAAGTAGTTACTCTCGATATGATACGAATCTACGAAAGCACTGCTATATACCAATATAAATTGACTTTCAATTGGTTCACACATAGATGAACTTCAACGGATATAATAAAAGATCGATCAGAAAAATCACAGGGTAATCTGCGTAGGCAATGAGGTCTTTTATAAAGCCTAAGTAGCGGAAGCTTCCTAAAGCATAACACTTCTTGCTCCTTCTCAATCCCACCTATTTCCACATCCATATTTCTAATCCCCAATACAGCATTCATTTTACTAAACCTTACAATCATACTCAGTGGGTTCTTTTCATTCCAGATTAGGAACAATCACTTTATGTACCATTGCGCAATACGTTAACGAAGTCGATCACACTTTTACTTCTTTACTAGAGTTTTTTTGCCAAACTCTTGTGGTTAACTTAGCAGGTTCTTTTTATTCCAAATTAAGAGTAATCACTCGACAATTACATAATTATCTTCGCAAAGAAGACTTAGCTTTTATATTTTTACTTACCTGGGTTGGTGCGAGTGAAAAAGCGGCAATTGTTTTTAGCGAATAAATCCTAAATTCTAAGAGTTATACCCCGTAAATTCGCAATTCATAAGGGAGAGTAAGCAGCCTTCTTTCCCTTTTTATCTCTTTATATCGCATTAACACGTAAACTTGCAAAACGTCTCTTTCCTATGTAACGTGGTAAGCTTTACCTCCGTAAACAAGTACTTAAAAGGCTCACTGAATAAGTAGCAGGAGCTAGCAAGACAACTCTATTGGTCTACGCAAACGAGTACCAGCCGGTATGGCGATCCTTCTAGCGGGCCGCCTGTGGTGTTACAGCGGGAGCAGGGAGTTTAAGTTAAGGTTGCCGGCGTACGAATCAGCCAGTAAAAAAATCTCAACTTTAATCCGAAGCCCCTAAATATGTTCTTACATAACCTTGCCCCGTTTGCCTAGTAGGAAAAAGCCGAGAAAGAAATCTATTAAGTTGGAGAGCACTTTGTCAAAAGTAAAAATAAAACCCGGTAGAATATAACGCACGAGGTGCACACGCTTCAGGGGACGAACCCAGTTGTATCACAACACCCATCTGCCATGCCATCCATAGCGATTCCCAACACCTTGGCACGACCGTTACGCATGCCAGGCCCTATAAACTTCTAAAGTAACCTCAACGCAACTTCTTTTAACTAGATTTAAACATATACCTTACTCTCCTTCCCAAAGGAAGAGTGCACGATACGAATAGCACGCTGGAGTTGAGGTTAAAATGCTGAAGATACCATATCGGTGATGTATATAGGTATCGGCAAGTGAATCTGGAACCGGTGAGTGTTTAAGTCGGCCGCCCTTATATCATGACCTTACTGAAGCAGCTAGGTAGGTCTTGGCATTGCGATACCCTAAATAGGTAATTAATTAATTAATGTGTCCTCTTAATTCCAGATCTGACGCACATTTTATCTCGTACCTTCCTTCTACTGTCACCTATCCTTCATTGCTTCTACCCAGGTCTGCTCTACATTCGTCCCAACTCCTGACCAGGCCTAGCTAGTTGGCTACTTCCACACGGAGAGTCCCCAGGAAAGAAAGCTCAGACGAAGCTCGAATAGACTTTTATCAAACACGAGTGCCTTCTGCACCACCTCGTCCCATGTTTTGTACTTCGTTTGCCTTACATGCGCTACCTACCGTTTTCGGTTTATGCTCGGATTGTCGGATTCGGTTTGATGAAGACAGGGAGTGTCATGCCGGCAATTTCGAAGCGTACTGATACCTTACTTCGTTGCCTCTTCCTCTGCCGCACTTCATCCTGCGGTTCTATTCCTCTTTTCGCACTTCCCACGTGATGAATTTCCTAGTTGTGTTGGGCTCATGTTATTTTGTGGGAGTAGACTATTTGTAGAAGGATTAAGGCATTCTTAACAATACTCTCAATCAAGGACTTTTATAGAGGAATAAAAGAAAGTCGTTTACTCGTTAATTGAAGTTTTGAATGCATCTAGCTGAAGGAATTTGGTTTTCTATACAACTATATATTCCTCCCATGAGTCCTGGAGGATGTGATAAAAATTTATACCTGTACATCAATGCCTTGCATATTGCCTTCGGCACGCCAGGCTTCTATGTGTGTAAGAAAATCCTCAATGCCATGACCCCAGAAACCAGAGCGTGCCATTATCATTTGCGCCTCGGGAGGCACGCGATCAATCCCGCCCTCGAGATTGATATAACTCGGCGTGCAGCCGATTATAGCTCCCATTGGCGCCGCTCGCATCAGCACTTGCATGGCCCAATCCTCAGTTGCGGCAGCGGTCGAAGCCACGGCAAAAGCTTTCCCATCGGCTTTACGCTTCGCTTCTGCTAGGATATACGCAGCGTGCTTCCCCAGGGCGTCGAGGTTAAAGAGATAGTTCGGGCTGGCCGAGGCCTGCCATGGTCCGGAAAGGAAGAGATTGGGAAAGTTATGATCAAGGACGCCGTGGAGAGTGGCCGGCCCGTTGCGCTCCCACTGCTGGGTCATCGAAAGGCCGTTGCGACCGGTGATGGTCAAGTTGGCTTTCTCTGCTGGCGTGCCGCCATAAGGCGAGCGGAAGCCGGTGGCGAAGATGATGACGTCGACGGGATAGGACTCATCACCCACGACAATGGAGTCTGCGGTGAGGCGGTCGAGGCCTTTGCCGTCGGTATCAATGAGCGTCACGTTGCCTTGATTAAAGCTCGATAGGTATTCATCGTGGAAACAAGGGCGTTTGCACCACGATGGGTACCACGCCTTGAGCTTCTTTGCAATGGCCGGATCGGTGACAACTTGGTCCACGCGAGCGCGGATCTGGTTTTGTCGGGGCAAGTCGATATTGTTGAGAAGTTTTATGTATGCTGGGAGCTCCTCCATCGACTTCGGGCCAGCAGAGTTACCCGCAATAGCCGCCAATCCAATGGCGTGGGTCCATTGGTCGTCCACCAGGTTGATTGCAGGTTGCTTCTCGGTGGTGAAGTGCTGGTGGAAGTTCCTCAAGCGCTCGCGCTGCCATCCCGTGGATGTTGCTACCTCTTTTTGGAACCACTCGGGATCTGTCTCCCGCTGGTCGCGACGGTCGACGGCTGATGGGGTGCGCTGGACAACATAGAGATGCTTCGCCCAGCGCGCCAGATGAGGAACGATTTGGACAGCCGACGCCCCCGTCCCGATAATCGCTACCCGCTTGTCCTTCAACTTTGTGAGGGATGGGTCATCCTGCGATCCGCCGGTGATGGAATAGTCCCAACGGGCCGAGTGGAAGATTTCGCCTTGGAAGTCGGGAATCCCGGGTAATCCGGGAAGCTTCGGCCAATGCAGCACGCCGTTCACGGTTGCCATGAACCGGGCGTGGATGTTCAGCGTCTGCGGCAACACCCCTTTGCGCTTTTGGATAAGCTTTACTTGCCACTCCTTGGTCGCTTCATCCCACACTAGCTTCTCGGCTTTGGTGCAAAAGACAGCGCTGCCGGCAAAGTTCCACTTCTCGGCAACAAGATTGGCGTAATTGCGGATCTCTTCGCCGGATGAATAGCGGTGTTTGGGCACGTAACCCGTCTCTTCCAGTAGTGGCAGGTAGCAGTAACTTTCGATATCGCACGTAAGTCCCGGGTACCGGTTGTAGTACCAGGTGCCACCGAATCCACCCGCGGGGTCAACGATGCGGATATCTTCGGGCCGGATACCCGCCTGGATCATACGCACAGCATAAAGCAGCCCTCCAAAGCCGCCACCGAGGATAAGCATCTGGCACCGGTTGTGAGGGAACATTGTCCGGGTGTCCTTGACTGCTGCTGGATCGACCCATGGATCTTCTTCAAAATGCCGGAACTTGTCCGAGAGGGAGATGTCGACGAACTGCTCGACTCCGTCATCACGTAATCTCTTCGCGCGCTCCTCGCCATAGCGCTTTTCGACCTGGAGTGCGTCGGTTCCGTCGACGCTCTCGTCGTGATAAGCCTGGGCTGAGGTCAACGTGCTGGCAGTATCCGCGAGGCTGCTTGGTACAGACATCGCAACCGTAAAGCAACTGAAGCTGTAGGGTATGGTGATGGCGGAAAGACAGAAGGTTTCGACGTTATTATCGCTTTAGACAGCAAAATGTGCCAAAGTACATCTGCTAAAGATGCTCTCGATAGTTACGAGGAGTTAGAATGGACGTCGACGCCGAGCTTCTTGTCAATCCGTGGGAAAAGCAAAGCAAAGAAGAGCAAAGGGGAAAATCCTGAAGAGTGTGTGAGGGGGTCCTTGACAGGAGGGAATTGGCGTTTGGCGGCATAGGTTACAACCAACCCAAAGGCTGTCAACAAGATGTTGGTATGCAGTCAGACTTACTTAAGCGTATCCAACGATCTCAAGTTGTCTCAAGATGTAGCAGTAAGTATTGTTTCATGAGAGGAGGCCCTGCAAACGACAGGAAAAAACGAGGAGCATTAAGACTTTCTTTCATACGCGGCATACAGGCGCAGGAACGAGGACAAGGATTGATTGGGGAAGGGGCCGAAGGAGATTCCTATATGTTGCAAAAAGGCACAGAAACGAAGCATCAGTTCATGAAGATGTAGAAAATATGTCGACTCGTGCTATAGGTTTGGTCGAGGAGAAGCCATATGTGGAGACTGGAGTGTGCTGGTGGAGGATGAACGACGCAGGAAAAGTTTGGCATGGATGTCATGCATGCTGTAAGACAGGCGTAAGCGCCTCTGGGGTAAATTGACCTGGGGGCCATGTACACTGCGCCATCGTTCAGGCTGCTGTATAGCGGTGTGATGTGGATGGCAAGCATATTCCGGTTTGTCAAGAAGTCTGTCGTCAAACCCCTGTATGATGGCCCGTGTGCTCTGTGTCCCTTACGAACCCACCACCAGAAGCCTGTATACACTCGCCTAAATATTGCGCAAAATATTAATAATCGCACAGGCCACCTTCTATAGAGTTATATCTAAACACAATGAAAAAAATCATAGAGCTGTTAAAAATTAGTTTAAATTAATAATTCGAGGTATCTCTTAATTCTAATAAAAATATCAATTAATTATTCTAATATTTATTACTAATATTTTCGATTTTGCAAGAGAAAAGATTTTAGCGGGTTTTCGTGTACACAGACTTCTGGTGGTAGGTTCGTTAAGAGGAAAACCAGTAAATAAAGGGAGCGAACGCTTCTAATCGATTAGCACTGTTTGGATCCTCAGGAGTTTCTACAGCTACGGGTGTATCCCTACACGTAATGTGCGGTGGTGATATAGAGGCTCGGGTGACATACCGCATAAACTCGCAAATATGAGAGGCCAAGTATATGTGCATGGCTGCGTATTTTTGAGCACTATGTGAGATATCTAGGGGTGCTGAAAGGTAATGACTAAACAGTACGCTTACGAGCCTGGTTAGATAAGTCTGGGTTTTCAGGGCATTTTACTAGTGAAACTAAATCGAAAAATCGTAAACTTTTAAAAGTTAGTGAATAGAAAGTATCATTAACCTTTATAACTCAAGATTACTAGATTTCATATTATAATTATTCCTGGTTGTTTTATAACTTTCAGGTGATCACGATAACTTTGATTTTCGGAAGCCTGAAAATCGCTTAAATATGCCCTAAAAACCCAGACTTATCTAACTAGGCTCGTTACGTGCTAGGACTTACGCTAAGCGTCGAAAGATGCTTATTTTTAAAATATAATAACAAAAATATTCAATTAATGTTATGGGGTTTTGTCGTGTGATAAGTACACAACTTTCCTATCAAGTGTACCAAGCAGTACGCAGGTAGAATACTTTCCAGGTCACGTCACGTGGGGTGCAGCTCAGGGGCTCGCTTATTCAGGGGTTGAGGGGTAACCCTTATCCCGCTTTTACTTGGAAATTTAAGCTCGGCAGAGTGTTCTTACCCTATCGTATTCTATTTGTTGCTAAGAAACCTAAAACAATAATAACAATCTAATCATCTTAACGCCTACTAACGTAATTTCAATTCCTTTCCTCCTTTAAGCATAGGTACATACATTTGAGGCTGCTGGTATCTTGTCCGTGTAGTGGATTAATGGGGCAGGGATGTTTGGTGACGATTTCAATTTCACAACTCCAAACCCCGCTTTATTAAAGCTGCCAATGGATGAACCTATTTAGAATGTTAGATATTATTCAAGAAAATGTGATTGACAGTCGACATACCTGTGGCTCGCGCATCATTGAAAAGTGATTCACGCCTGAGAGTTTGGTACAGGTGATGGAGCTCTTGGGAAGTATTTGGTCCCATCCATTATATCCAAAGTCAGTCCTGTTTTCCAACAGCCATTTCATAGATTTAGGATCATCTGATTGTGGTGGTGGTCTTGGGTCGGAAGGATTCTTGCAAACGCCGTCGGTTGCCCAGATAGCCAATACTTTCGGTGCCTTCTTCGGATCGATCGCCTTTGGCTTGTAGGCCGTCAGGGCCTTAATCGAGGCTTCGAAGTGAGGCAAGAGCCACTCCGGAGGGTCTCGACCGCCGCTTCCGAGCAAGCCAATGTCGCCGAAGAATCGATGGAGTCTATGTGGAAGGGCTTCGAGATGGACAGGGCATGGGGAGTCGAAGAGAATAAGATTCTCGACTTTTTCACCCTGCTTAATGAGGTGTAAAACCATCTGATATGCTATCACTCCTCCTGCGGACCAACCTCCAAGGTAGTATGGGCCTTTGGGCTGGCGACGCTTGACCTCGTTGAGGAAAAGCTCGGCGACCTTCTCGATACTACAGGTGTACTTTTCAGGCGTAGTCATAAAGGGGCAGTTTAAGCCAAACATGGCAACGTTGTTGGAAATTCGGGGGATTGTGGCGTATGAAGTTGCTGAACCAGATCCATCGGGAATAAGGAAAAGAATCTTCTCTGCAGTCTTTGGATTACCCTGCATGAGAATAGACTGAGCTTGGGGGTAAGATGATGCTTCTGGGGTGGCAGCCGGAGATTGAGATTTTTGGTTTAGGTATACTTCAATGTCATTCATAGTTGGATGATCTTGAAAGAAGCTGGAGGTGAAATTGGCTCCCGTTTGCTCTCTCAGGCTTCCTAGAATCGAAATAGTCATCAATGAGTCCATTCCTAGACTGCCAAGGTCAACTCCGCCTGAGACCTCTTCAAGGGGCAAGCCCATCTGCTCCGAGATTGTTGCTTTAATAGTCGCGAGCAGACTATCATCGTCCGCTTCAGGAGTAGAAAGTGGTTCATCAGTATCGGAACTGGCAGAGCTCAACAAGCTCCAGGGCGTTGTCGTTCCTTCTTGAAGTTCTTCAACAGAAGAGACAGACGCAATTGAAGTGCCAACAACTGGATCGAGTTTCCCTTCGACGATATGAGCTGCTTTGGGGGCAGAAGCAGAGAGATGGGCTTTTAGTGCTTTGACTGTGGGGTATTGGAGAAAGATATCCCCGGGAACATCGAGATTCAACTCCTCTCTAAATTTACCTGCAATAGTCAAGGAGAGCAATGAATCGATACCAATTTCGGAAAACACGCATTCATCCTGGAGTTCTGAGATGTCCATTTCAGCTTCCTTGGCCACAATAGCCATTGCCTTAGTAACGAGTGACTCGGAATGGACATTTGCGATGGGCCTCGGCACAAAAGTCACGGGAGCAGCTGCGGTCTTTCGAGTCGGGGCAGATTTAGCCACGATAGTTGCGGGACGTTTGGTTGTCGATAGAGTTGGTGCACTAATAGAAGGCTTTGGTTCGGTTCGAGCCGTGAATTTTCCGTTAACAGGGGGTAGCAGGGTATTGAGAACTCTCCGAGGAATACGCTGGAACTTGAGGCCACCAACAACACCAATGATAACATCACCCTCAAGAATGTAGACATCTCCAGCAAAGACATCCTTCCCGGCCGTTTGCATCTTGACATACGATCTGTATGTGGTGGAAGGACTGAAGGCCTTCGAGAACTTCATGTGTTTCCATCCGTGTGAAACGTAGACGGAGTTGCCATCCACTGCATCAGTTCCATTCATGATAAATCCAGAAAGATGAGCAAGACTATCAATCCAGTAAGGGCTGCAGAAGAAGTCGCCGTCCTTGTCTGTGGTTTGGAAGTTTACTACCGAAGTAGCTTCCAGTTCGGGAGTGTCAACAATGACCTCTTGCATACCACGGAATTTCTCGCTGTAGTCGACAAATGTAGCAAATAGCTTGTAAGCGGTACCTCGCGATAGTTTCTGTGCAGATCCTTCGCCAACGGATTTCTGGAGGGAACGAATTCGACCTTTCACGAGGTATGCGATTTGCGACCATTCTGACAGCCACTCGTCCCCACCACTGCTGTATTTGACAATGCAGGTAGCGTGGTGGACAGTTTCCTTGCCGGAAGCGTCAATACTGAAATAGCGAAGCTCTGCCTGATTAGTACCCAGGTCGGTAGTAGCTGTGATCCGTAACAATTGAGGCTCCTTCGTGCCCTTGGCGATGAGAGGTTTTACGACTTCCATGTTACACACATCCATGTGGATCTCCCGATCTCCAGAGACCAATTCTTTATATAAATAATTGGCAACAGTGAGAGCTTGATCCGCATAAATAGACTATTGTAAATATTAGTAAGTTGCTTTGTTATTAGACAGCAGTTCTTGGGGCTTACTGAAGGACATAAACAAGCGCCATTCACCAAATGTCCGGTGACGGCACTGTTCAAAATTGTCTCAGAAATGTCACTCTCAACGACCACTTTTCCCTTCATGCCCTCGAAGCTTTCTTCGACGATACGGTGAACCGAAGTAGTTGATAATTTTGACTTGGGAGGTATGGCGGGCGCCGCCGGGGCCGTAATGTTAGCCCGGCCTTTTGTCAAGCTCCAATCACCTTCGTATTGGATCCAGTGGTTCTTCTCGTCAAAGCTGTAGAGCGGAAGATTTAAGAGCCGGTGGGATTGGTCGAAGTCTCTGTGGACTTCCGCCCAGTCAATGCGCAAGCCACCACGGAAAAGGGCCGCCAAGCTAGCTGCAATAGTCTTCCATGGGTCCTCGCTCTTGCAAAGTGAGGCTAATCCAAGATTTATAGAGGGGAGTGATGCTTTAATCATGTTGTTGCAAATTGGGTGAGGGCCGAGCTCAATCCAGACCGTCTTGTCATTGACATATTCGGCGTTCCAGGCTTGCTGAAGAGCACCAAGGAAGTTGACCGGTTCTCTGGCATGACGGCACAGGTACTCGGCATTAAAATTATTAGCTTTTGTGTTTGATTCCGCAACCACGCTGCTAAGAAGTGGAGAGATGACCGGTATTTTTGGGATGTGGAAAGTTGCACCTTGGGCAATTTCGCTGAACGATTCCAGAATAGGCTCGACTTGTGATGAGTGGAAGGCGTATGGAACATCCAGTATCATGCATTTAAGCCTAGCATGCTTAAGAGTTTCCGAGAGTTGGGCAATCTGTCCAACAGGCCCACAAAGCACAACCTCTTGTTTTCCGTTGATGCATGCTACCTCGAATGGCTTGCCATTAGCCGCTTGGTAGATAGAAGTGAGCTGACCTTTGACAGCAAGCATAGCGTGGAGTCCTGCAACACACTTTTCTTCCAACAACTTGGCCCTTTGACCAACTAGGTTAATGGTATCGCTAATGGAAAGGACACCTGCCGCATTCAATGCAGCATACTCGCCCAGGCTGTGGCCAATAACCGCGGTAGGTTTGATGCCACAAGAACCCCAAAGCTTTGTTAGGGCCATTTGGATGCAGCACAATGCGAGTTGGGTGACCACAGGCGAGAAATTCGTGCCTGACCCATCAATAGCAGGGATAATTGACGGAAACCCTGCGTTTATGGCCATGCTGTTCATTTGCTGAATGTTGCCACGGAAAGACGGAGAGTCCTGGTAAAGTGCCTTGCCCAGAGCAGGGTAGAAGGCGCCTTGGCCAGTGAACACAAATGCAACCTTAGGCTGAGTAGACGAGATTGGCGTGAAGGTTTGGTCAAGCGCTTCCTGGAGTTGGGTGCTCACTTCGAACAAGTTTGAAGCGGCGATAGCCACGCGGTATGGGTGGTGGGCCCTACGAGCAGTGGTAGTGTATGCGAGATCAGCAAGATCGATCTGTGGGTTCTTCTGGATATATTCAAGTAGGTTTTGTATGTTTTTCTTGGTTGATACAATTGACTTGGCCGATGAAACTATGACATGTTGTGATCGAGGATCAAAAAATGGCTTCTTTGGAACCACAGGAGCATCCTCGAGCAGCAACCCGGTATTTCCTCCTGCGGCACTGAAGTTGTTTAGGAAGGCCAGGCGTTTTTTTTCCTGGCTCGCGGATCCATGGTGTGTTATTGAAGGCAATCCTTACGTTGCGCTCCTCCATGTCAGGAGGCATGGCTGGGTTTATGGTCGTCTTGATTCCGACATGTCGAGGAATCATACTTTTCTGCAACATGAGTAGCAGCTTTACCAACGCTGTGATACCCGCCGCGGCTTCGCCATGGCCAACATTTGACTTGACAGCTCCCAAATACAGCGAGTTGTTTGGAGCACGTTGGCGATCCCTCGGCGCAAAGACGTCCATAACGCTCCTCGTCTCAGTTTTATCCCCTGCTTGAGTTCCAGTTCCGTGCATCTCGATGTAACTGACGTCGTGCGCGTCAATGCCGGCGTCGTAAAGAATGCTTTCGTAAAGGTAGGATTGGGCTCCGGCATGAGGGTGAGTGATCGATATAGCTTCCGCAGAATGGTTTGTAGCCGTGCCTAATATGACGGCAAGAATATTGTCGTTATCTGCTTCAGCATCTTCTAATCTCTTTAGTACAACTGTTCCAATTCCATCGGCTCTGCAGTAGCCATCTGCATTTGCATCGAAGGTTTTGCAGCCACCTGACTTTGAGAGGAACATGCCACGACTGAGACCAGCGAAAATATCAGGTGCAGTAAGGATATTTACGCCTCCTGCAAGGGCAGTGTCGCATTCTCCGGACCGCAGAGATGTGCAGGCAATTTGGATAGCTGCCAAAGAAGATGAACAAGCTAGAATGGTTCATTAGCATTCGCGGAAATTCTGAATTCATAATGAAATCAAGGGGAGCAGACTCACCAGTGTCAATACTATAACTCGGTCCGCTGAATTTAAAAAAGTAATTGATACGTCCAGGACCGAAGGCCCGCACACCGGCCGGAATGAAAAAAGTATCAATCCTCTGAGATATGTTGACTTCTCTCCAGTCGTCACTAGTCTGGCCATAGAAAGTTCCTACACGAGATACGTGTGATGACGGTGTACGGTTTGGAACAAAACCAGACATCTCAAGTGCTTCTGCGGCAGTGACAAGGGACAATCGGTGCATGGGATCAGTCTGAGCAGCTTCTCGTGGAGACATACTGAAGTACCGGGCATCGAATAATCCTGGATTTTCTATAAAACAGCCGTATTGTGTATGACTCGTGTTTAACTTTTTGCCAGTGGGGTCATAATGAGTCTCGACATCAAAGCGGTCCTTGGGAATAACTTTGTGGACGTCGAGGCCTTCCTCAAGAATCTTCCACAGTGCCTCTATGCCCACCTTGCCTCCAACCTCCCCCGGAAAACGGCCTGACATACCAACTATCGCTATTTTGGAGTTGGAGAACTTTCCTGAAGCCTGAGGGACAGTGGCAAATCCAGTTGCTATATCCTGTAAAGAAACCTCAAATCCAGTACTTAGAAAATATCAGTATAAGCCCAGTGACTATCAAGAGTCCCTCATACCTAATTCGTAACTTTGCAGCAACACCCCGTGACACATGGTCGGTGCCCAGTGAGAAGACGACGCATTGCCGTGAGGAATATTTTTGAAAGTGAGAATGTATGCCCTCTAAGCACTTGTCCCAGTGCAGTGGCTGTTTCAATATCTCAGTGACCGCTTTTTGTAAGAGCAGATCTGGGTGAGAATAAGTCAGAGGCTCGCCACTCCCAGTTGACAAAACCACTCTGGAGGGGTTCCATGGTTTTGCCTCATCGGTCCATAGTCCTATAATTTCTTGGACATCCGAATCATTATACAGAAGTGGTGCATGATACGGGCCATCAACTGGAATCTCAAGTGGCTTCGACCGTCTGAAAAACTCTGCCTCCGTGACTAGTTCCTTCAGTTGGACAGGTGCACCACTTATCGTGACTGTGCTTTTGCTCACGGCACTTATATATGCCTGGCTGTTAATGGAGGTTTTCTGTATTGTTGTTAGACTAAGAGCACAATTGTCTCTGATCTGTAAGTACCTTCTTATCGTAGAATGCCTTAAGTTCTTTCTCAACAGCCTCCGGTTGAACATACTGAATAACCATTGACCAGTTCTCTCGATTATCACGACTTGGTTGAATCTGGGAAGAGACTTTGCTGACAATGGCTCCAGTTCTAAAAGCCACTCTCACAGCCTTGATGGCAAATGGTATGATTTCTACCATTGATGGTGCTGAGGCGACAGCCACTGCAGACAGAAGGCCGATTCCCAAACCTAAGATACAAGCATGGTCACGGGCTGATTGGGTACCTGGTCGTGTCTCAAAATAACTTGTAAAGTTTAGCCATTCGCCACCAAAATGTAAATGGGTAATTTACTCAATAAAAGTTGCCAATTGAACAACACAAAGCAATGCCGCGCTGATGGCTGGATTTGATCTTCCATCTTGCTGATATCTCTCTGCTAGATCAAAAACTGTTGTAAAAGCTGGGATATCGTCTCTGATCGCTCGTGGCTGGCGACCGAGTTCTTCTCTAAGTGCAGCCTTAACCTTGTCCAGGAAGTATCCGAGGAGGGCTGTCTTATCTTTTCGATGGTTGATGCGTCGTAATGCTGATAATAACTCGGTTTGATCCCCAAAGAGCACAACGCTGCACGTCACGTTCTTCGACATCGTAGCTAGAGTGACAAATTTCAAAACACTTCAAAATATGGAATCAGACCACTTGAGACTGGCTACATATACAGGTCTTCATGGATTATGCTCCCACTATGGAAGCTCAGGGGGTCCCTGGTCATTCCCACGCGCAGGAGGATTTCGAAGATCGGTATTATTGAGTTGCAGCTCACCGGCCATCCCAGCTCGACTCTACAGTTGGACATGCTTATCATCACCTTCCGTAATACAGGTCATCCTCGCCAAGTTTATTCCAGCTTTCGGGCGAAGTAAGATAGCTTGTGAAAGTTGAAACTGGGAGGGGGGCCTTCGGCCACCGGCTTTGCTTTTCGGTCTTCGGGATACCAAGACCAGCCAGTATTACTGTATTACTGCGAAATTGGTTTATATTATTTTATAGATTATGGGAGGTTCAGCTGTAAAGTAGAGAGATTGCCGCTAACCTTCAAAGTTCAGCGATTTGGAGGTTAAGGGGCTTCGGGAAATGTTGATGCTCAAGAATGCCGACCGAGATAACCACCGGCAACGAACTATCTGTCTCAAATGACAATTGCGTGATACAAAAAGGTTGTGTAAAACATATTTCGCCTTGGCCAAGATCTTTGGTACCATAGTACTCATCACATAGATCTCTTCCTGCCCTGTTCCTCAATCTATACTCTCATACAAAATCATTTCCAAAATGGGCTCACTTGGTGCCGAAATATTTGACCAAGTTTCGGCCGAAGTCGTGAATAAGTTACGGAAGTCATTGAAAGCGTCTACTGTGTATACTCCTGGAGATGAGGGATACGCAGCTAGCATTGTGCGCTGGAGTGATGCATTCGAGAAAAAAGCTGTAGGTATTATGCGCCTTGGATTACTTTGCTCCTATAAATTAACATATGTAGGCAATTGTGGTATATGTGAGAAGTCCAGAGGACGTTGCGACTACCCTTAAGTACTGTCAAGACAATAAAATCAACTTTGTTGTGTCAGGAGGGAAGCATTCTGTTGGAGGAACTTCGTCCATTGAGGGTGGCTTAGTCATTGATTTAGCGAAGATGAGAGATGTCACCGTCAACGAGGCCGACAAGACTGTTGATGTTGGGGGAGGTTGTGTCTGGAAAGATGTTGACGAGGCTGCTGGGAAGTATGACCTAGCTGCAGTTGGTGGCACAATTAACCACACTGGGGTCGGTGGGTTAACATGTGGAGGGGGTTATGGGTGAGTTTAATATTTTGCCTGATTTTTCACTCTAGAATATTCTAACATGACATTACTCTATCAGGTGGCTTACTGGTCGCTATGGACTTACAATCGATAACCTCGTGAGAGCTGAGGTAGTTCTTGCTAATGGAAGCATCGTAGAAGCTAGCGACAACAACAACCAAGATCTTTTCTGGGCAATCAGAGGAGCAGGACAGTGTTTTGGGGTCATAACCAAATTCACTTTCCAGTGCCATGAGCAGAAAGACCCAATCTGGTCCGGCCAGATGGTGTTTAAGGCTGACGAGCACCTTGATGCTGTCGTCAATTTTGCTAATTCTTTGATGGCGGGTAAGAACCCTGATGCAGCAATGTTGATGGGTATTACCGCCCCTCCATTTGTTCGAGGCCCGGCAATTGTTGTTACTGCTTTCTATAATGGACCGAAGAACGCAGGTGAAGCCATCTTCGAACCACTACTCCGCCTTGGCCCAATCAAGAATACCTGTGACGAGAGACCATATGATACCATGAACGGAATCATGAACCACGCAGTGGAATATGGGGGACGAAAGATCTCCAAAGGAGCATCTTTTGTCCTCCCTCTTCGACCCACTTTCGTCCGAGAACTCGTCGAAGAACTAACTTTCCTCCACGATGAGGTCCCAGTGACAAAACGATCAATCTTGCTCTTTGAATTCTACAACAATGTGGAAGTTGTGAAGGTTCCTACTTCTGCAATGTCCTTCGCAAACCGAGGCTGGCACCAGAATGCCTTGATGGGTCCAAATTGGTCGGATCCAAAGGACGACGAGAAGTGCAAGAGGTGGCTTGCTCATATGTCGACTCAGTTCAGAAATGAGCTGGATCGTATTGGCATCGAAAACGGCAACTTGGCTGAGATGCAAACAATTGGGGAATACGGAAACTATGATGGTAGTTTAGATATCTATGCCCCATCCGTCTGACCAGTCTTCTAACAGATTCTAATTCAGGAACCGGGGTTGCGCCTCAAGAAATGTTCGGACCTAACTACGCACGACTAACCGAACTCAAAGCCAAGTTTGACCCAGAAAATATGTTCAATAGCTCATATGATCTTACCTTGCCCGCGTAGCCGTCCTGTACGATGTTGTGGACTTGGCAGCAGTTTCATTCTGTTGGGCTTTCTGTACTTAAAATGATCTACAGAAGCTTATTCTGTGTGGTATGATAAGTGCTGTGCAGGATATAAACTTTTCACGACTTAAATTTCATGGAATCTTCACATTTGGAGAAAATTATGTATATAAGAACCTCTCGGACTCTCAACTCTAAATTCAAATAGTGGAAAAGCTTATCAGAAACTGTGAATATTCATTGAAACCAATTAATGAAAAGGGTGTTATAGTATAACCTGTTATTTATAGAATTATAGTATTTAAAACTTCGTAGTTAACTTTAAACCAGGGCATTTTCTTCTTTTTAGATAATTTAGACACTGAGCCATTTTATTGATAAAGTGATTTCTGAAGAGATAGAGTTTCAGATCTATACAATATGCTTTATAACTATTTATCAATATAATTAGTATTTCTCTTAATAACTTGTAACTAATAAAAAATACTTTATTAAGAATAAAGTTCCCTATCTTTTGCTATACTTAGTTATGCTTATACATTCCTTGACTATGCTAAGCTATATTCGTTTTTAGGGTCTTCTCCACTCTACCACAACCTTTTAGATCTCGAACTCTTCACTGAGTCATATTACATATCAATGATGTGATGTTGATTATAAAGCAATTATATTTTGCTATCACATAGAATAATAATGCTGTGTTCAATCATTTGCGAACTAGAAGATTGGCATTAGAGGGGACTCAAAATCGGACAATCATTCTTTAGCCATGAAAAATCACTTCCTTTCATGGCCCTTCCCATCAAGATCCTCGAAGACTTTGTCCCAATCATGCTCATTCCATCTCACAAAAGTCTTGATTCCCGCCCATTTCCACACACCTTCCACCTTCCGGTACTTGATCAAAACACTGCCGTGACCGTGCCCTCTAGCTGCTACTTCTTTTTTGGTATCATCCGTCCATCTCACATGAGCAGCACGAGATTGATGATGGGCACTAATCTCGTTGTCCGACTCTTTAACCCATTTTGCACCTGCCCCGAACAAGTGTTGGGAGTCTATGAGTGGATTGCCAAGGAACTTTGGGTTGCTCATCATAGTGATAAAAGCAGAGGCCGATAAGTCATCAAACACGTTGTTGACTTTAGCGTAATCAATCTTTTTAAATCAGCAAAAAGAAAGAGCATCATTTTGAAGGTGTAAAGCCAAGCGGAAAGGAAGAGATTTAAATTGGAGCGAGACTTCGTTAACTTACGCTCAGAGTTGGCGCCAAAATTGCTAGCAGACGAGTCCAGTCCTATTGAAGAGTCAAAAATTAAACATTGGATACACGGAACACTAAGCCATTGTAGTACCTTAGAATCATAACTTTCACCCCATTCGAAATCAAGCTCGGTGCACGCAAGCCACTCTAAATTGTTACATCAGTGACTTCCTAGAGGGACTTTGCGTAGATCTCATTCTATAAATTTCTGTCTAGACATACCCTCAAAAGTTGGTTTTCCAGTTAATGCCATGATTCATAGGCACCCACTACTACTCCTTTCTGGATTCAATGCTTTTATCAAGATAATACGGAGTTTATGATGCCCTAAGTGAGTTGGGAATTCTTAGACGAAGTTCGAACAGTGATAATTCACCTACGAGTGAGTGGTTAATTTGCTCCCTGATGTAATAGGTTCGTCGCCTCTCGAATCAGATTCAAGTAAGATTCTGAATAATTTCGGTGACCGACGAGGCTGTCAACATATTACACTATAATACAGCCCGAGGAGGAAGATTCATACTACGGGAAGTAATAAAACCATGTTACAATAGTTTATTTATTCTACTTAAAACGGAGTGAACGAAAGGCTTAAGCCTGCATCATGCCTTTATAATATCGAAAGCTTTCTTTCTATTATCAATAAATACTAGTGAGACAGTAGTCAAGTGACTCTCAAGAAATACCGAAAGAACAGAATGCAATATAATTTTATTCGTGGGATATTGTCTATGCATAAATTATTCCCACTTTTATCTACACGCAAGAAACATGCATCCCGCATGCTCCTTGCCATGCTACGCCGAATTCTTCTCAGTAGGATTCCCGAACTCTTCGTGGAATATTCCCATTATTGTGTCATTTTCGGTTACATGCAAACTGTGCGTGGGGTATTTTTAGCCTAGGACGAAGTACGATGCAGTTTGCGCGGCGGAGCATGCGCTGTACACCGCAAGGCTCCAGAAGCTCCTCCTCTTAATTCGTAAAATCTGACCTGCATCCCTGACCGAGCGACCTACATCCGCAAACGGAATACGTTCTTCTTACGGTGGGTGCGAACTCGCCGGGCCTTATCCTTGGTTGCCATATCCCTGAAGAAAATGTAGAGGACCGCTGTTGCAGGCCAAGGGCCGAGGCTAGTTCAAACTGAGTGGGGCGACGGAGGATTGGCTGGAATACTGCATAGTTA
The DNA here is from genome assembly GCA_013054445.1 of Cudoniella acicularis. Lineage (NCBI taxonomy): Eukaryota > Fungi > Ascomycota > Leotiomycetes > Helotiales > Helotiaceae > Cudoniella > Cudoniella acicularis. The sequence continues at coordinate 28,897 of JAAMPI010000219.1, forward strand.
GATCAAACGGTTGTGAAGTTCTCTACCATAGTTATTTAATATTGTCAGGTGATAAGATTCAAACCATTGAATTCTAAGGTCTAACTCTTGTCCCCACATCTTGTAGACTATACAGAAAACCCACTCTAAACCTATAGACTGAATTAAACATATCCTCGAATCTCCCAAGAAAATGACACCGGTATTGTAGTATCAAGTAACCTGGGGATTTCCAGGAAATTCCTTTCCCCTTTATTAGCTTCACCGAGCGATCATGCCCGTCCTACAAAGTCCCGGAATGGGTAATTTCAGCTTTGTTAAACCCTCTTTTGTCTCCTCCTACCCTCATTAAGCCGTACCTTACTTAAAGGCGGAACGCATCTTATCTGAAAGAAACGCCACTAGAGACTCATAGACTCTCTGCTCTGACTCTGAATTTGTCTGGCCGAAACTTTCTTTTAATTTCGAGATCACCGTCTCCTATTGAAAATTAATGAAATTGTCTACCTGATGGATTCACAAAATTACTTACCACCTTCCTTAATTCAATCTTGGCAATTTCCGTTTTTAGTCTCTCCTCGTCTCCCTCGTCAAAGTTGTACGCTCCCAAAGTGAGACGTGCGGTCACAGGTTTTGAACTATCAGAGGCTCTTCCCTGCTCAACAGCCTTCCACGTCCCGCAAGGCCTTTTATATATATTGATGATTTTGACAAGCAAAGATGCCACCAATAAAACCATGGTACTATTTGAAGCACAACTGCATCTGAGAGTTGAAAGGCACAAAGCTACAGCTTCTTTGTTGTGGATGAGGGCCACATCAAAAGTCATATGTGAAGATTCAGAAAGTTCTTGTAGCGTACTGAGTGTGAGTATTGTGGAACGGAAGCAGCTACATGAACTGGATAATGTTATAGAGGTCGTTTGAGTGAGTCCTGGGTGAGTTATCGCTGTCGGCAGTGATGGAACCGAGTTCAGCAGAGCTGGAGACCGATTGTTTGTTGATGCATTTGTAGCGGTCGAGGCCTGATACACACTCTGTGTATCAAAAATTGAGAGATCTGGAAGAGGTTGGAACGTGTTGTCGTTCGAAAAATAGCCATTACTTTGGTAACCTTCTAAAGGGAAGGACTCATCGTATTGAAACGTCGGAGGGCAAATATCCATTTCTAGTGGCGAGTACGGGTTTGTTGATGCCGAGGATTCCCTGTTCAAATTGGTTGGTGTGGGGGAAGGAGTTTCAATGTCTTTTGGCAAGGAAACCTGTGCTGCTCTCTTCCCGGCCCGTAACGAGATGCCATAGACGCAATCGATTCTGTTCTTTTTACATCGTGCACATTGCGGCGTATTCTTGGTGCATTTCACCTTTGCCTGGTTGCAACTATCGCATGAAGCTCTGAGGGTAGGTCCCATTGTGTTGGAAAGGTTGACGTCGAAGATAGGGTGAAGTGAGAAGTACTACAGTATCTAAGGTAGGGTGAGCTCTGGAATGGCGAGAAGAATTAATGATTTCCTAGCCACCAAGCCGAATTCGATCGAAGACGAGTCCAAAATGAAGTTGAAAATGTTAAAGATTGTGGCGTTTTATTGATTGGTTTGTAATTTCACCGATAACGATGGCAAACATTTAACGTCTTACTTGTGCCACTCTTACACATGGCGCCTTTGCGGCGCCTTCCACATGGCTGAACTTAGCTCTCGCACCAGGCCTGGGAATCGCACATGGCAGCCGCTGGCTGATCCCTTGACTTGAGATAAGTCGCACTCGTCACCGCCTCTGACTCGTGAAGATACAGCCACCAAAAGCTGCATTAGACACTGGAGGGCGTTACACTGTATTTTTATATGCTGCACGGCATTCTAAAAGAATAAGGCAATTAATGTTAGGCAGAAAGAGGAGCAGCAAATCTACATTCCTTTCTTGAAGAATATAAGCTTACGTATGAATTTCCGACTTGATACGGAAATTGATCCGAATTAATGTAGAATACGCCCGGTTGTGGTGCAGCTAGATAGTAAGCTCCAACAAGGCAGCGGTATAGGTTAGGCCCCCAGAATGTAAAGTTACGTGTAACCTTCCCGAATAACTTGGAATTTGGTATGGAAGAATGCGGAATCCTCCTTCTCATGTTGCAATTGTTGACTGCTACGACTACGTGCATATGAAGCTCGCAGATGGCGGGGCATTATCACCTCATATATGTATGAACCGGGGCCACCGGCCGTGGGATTGATCCTGCGTGTTGGCATGGATGACATGCACGCCCAGCCAGCGGTATACGGCAGGTCTTTCGGTCGCAAGCCGGGGTTACACGAGGTACCTCAGCCCGGACGAAGGCTTTCCGCCACCATGTTGGACAAAATAGTCCAATTCGATCTTGTCACTCGCTTTCACTTATGATCCCTATTCTCTTTTGAGCTTAAAATAGCTGCAAAAAGATCCTCTAAAGCTCGAATATCTCGCGCATATTATTTCATTCGTCCGTTAGAAATTATTTATCCAGTATGGCGTAAACACCCTTGAACGCATCCTCAACTAGGAACGCTCTGTTCAAACGCCCTTGTATCAATTCCTAGAGCTCAATTGGCTCAAGATATTATAAGAGTCTTACAAGGAGTTATTGAAATACCGGCCTATTCGCAATCACGACTTCAGCTCCGAGGAAGAAAGAAGGGATTCGCCAGAATAAAGACACCTGTAATTCCTGATTTCATTGACAATTTTACAGTGTCTCTTGGTGGCCAAAGTAAACTCTGGCACGAGTTACAGAAGACGCTGCTGTACATTATCTTCCACCAAGTATATCTAACCCCTTCATTCACCTCGAAAGACATTCTAGAATCCAAATTTCTACGGCATGTGAAATACCTAAGCGACGAACCTGAGAGCAAGTGACACTTCCAACGGGAAAATGAAGCAAACAGATCTTTTTTAATTCGCTTTAGTTCCTTTGCTCTTACCCTCCCTCTCCCGGTCAAAGTAAGAGCTGTGGTTTGTCGGAGCAACTCTCTTTGCGTTCATCCAAACATCCTCTATCTTTTGAGCTAGCGTATCTACCAGAGGACCTGCTTCAGCAATGTCGAGATTTTGAGATAACTGCTCGCATGAAGAAACGCCGATAACAACAGCATCACCGTACTCAGGTCTCAATGCAGAGTGGAATATCGTCCACCTCAGGGCTGCTTCGTGGCCAGTGATTCCTTCAGCCTTGGCTGCCTGCACGACCTCCGCTGCTGCGTCAAATAGGGAGTCCTTGAAGTAGTCTTGGACATACATTCGACCGAGCAAGGTCTGTCGATGGAATTTGGTGAGTTTCTAGAATGCTAATTGAGTGTGGTTCTTACCTCTGTGTCCCATCTAGATCCCTTTTCCTTCACTGATTCTCTGGTCACTTTTCCCGAAAAGAAACCAGCAGCTGATGGGCTAGGAACAACGCATTTTAGTTGCTAGTATTTTGCGATATTTTTAGCGGGAGCGTACCTGTAAGCATAGAATGAGATCCCATGCTTTCTCAGCACCGGGAACAAATCATCTTCGTTGCTTCGTGAAATGGGATTGTACTGCCCCTATATGGGAAATCTAAAATTAGTGCATAAATATAGAAAGGTGGGGAGTTGTTGTTTTCTCACCTGATACACGGATGGCTTCACGAAATTATTCTTCTCACAAATTGCACAAAGCTTCTCAACTTGCGCAGCACTGTAGTTTGAAATTCCAAACTTCTCGAATTTGCCTGCTTTATAGGCCTCATTCATCGCCTCAGTCGTTTCCTCGAACGGCGTCACTGGGTCCGGGGCATGAAGATATTCGATGTGAACCTATTTCAATCAGTGAGACCCTTGTTTCTGAAGACAATCTGCGATCTCCGCCTTTTAACCGATTTTGGGATGAAAAGAAAAGGAAGACCGTACACGTGGCGTCTTTAATGCATCGAGAGAATTTTCGACACTACTCCTAATCTTCGCTTTCTCATGAGTCCCTGCAGCCCAGGACACAACCTTCGTGTCGAGCGTCATCCAGTCTCCATTATTTAATAGGCCAAGAAGCTTCTCGCTGGAACCTGAAGCACCAACAGGATAGGCACGCGCAGTATCAATCTCGGTATATCCACGATTGCGATAGATGTCGAGAACTTCCCTTGCTTCTTCTACTGTATTAAATTTGGCCTGAGGATCAGTGATATCACCGAAGAGCGCGGTACCCAGAATAACCTTGACCCGAGGAGAAATGCCCGAGTGTTCTAGGGGAGGCGTTGGAAGAGATGAAGACATAGTTTTCTGCTCTGAGAAGCTGAGTATTATTGTTGGAAGTTGCTGGTTGAAATCCAAAAGCTTCTAAGAAGTATAGAGAAATTGAGGAGAAATAAAGATTATCTAGCTATTCTAGACCACGCCAAGGGTCGGAAGTGATGAACATACATGGCATCTACAACCATCTGAAAGGTATTCCGATAATCATGAATATAATCATCATATATTTTTGTCCCCGGACGGAAGCTTCAGGAGCTTGGTCTACATTTGGGATCGGAAAATATCCCATCAAAAAACTTCGGCTTTCAAAATCCTCCTGTCGGCGAACGCTAAGAGAAGCTCGCCCTTATTTCCCGGAAACTGATATCCCCTGTGCGACTGCGCCACTTCCGGTATTGCGTGCAGCACACGCATGCCGATCATAAGGAACTGGATAAACAGGGAATTGCATAACCTAAGCGATTTCAAAGCCGAAAATTACTTCGTAAGGGTAGTTCAGGACCTAAATTGGATTTTGAGATTTCAGTGGTACATTTGTCAGCGTTTGGTAATGCTTTATGCCATCAAAGGGATTTTCCTCCACTAGCATTTAATTTTGCAAATGATCGAGAAGAATAAAAGAACGTACAGCACATTCGTTGCCGCAAATACTTAAGCTTTTTAACGCCGTGAACGGTAAGCTATTTGTACTCAAATATTTCACTGTCCCCCCTTGTGCCCTCGCTTAGGTTAGGGTGTGCACGGACGAGCATTACCCCACCAAACTCTCTGGTCTCTAGATAACAATTCTGTAATAAGACTTCTCAACAAGTTTTACAGATGGAATTTTGATTATAGAATGTAACTCTATCCGATGATGCGTTCTACTTCTCTGTAACGTTTAGAAATATGATACATAATAAGCAATAGGTGGTTACAGGAGTTGCTAGAATTCTACCGAGGTACGGATGTGGCCCGTGCATAACCCAAGGGAGGGATAGGGCTGAAGAGGGGTGCCCGATATGTGCAGTTAACTCCCCAAAAACATGAATTGGTGCTATTGCAGTCACTTGAAAAATGTCATAGGGTCCGAGGTGGATTAACACGTGAATTTGATTGATATGCTAAGTAGTGTGGGTCTATTACCACCCGATGCAGAAAGAAAAGGTTTTGGGAAAGGCGTTTCAAAAACACTGCGCTCACCAACCAGAATATCTTGACAAAAGTTCTTTGCAGGAATGGAAATGCAGCGCCTTTGACTACCCAACTACTTCAACTCTGCCCAGACAGGGGTTTTTGCGATGTATTCCTTCCATGTGGTAAGTGGATCCACCAGAATCTGTATGGATATCATTAGTCTCGGCACCACAATTTGGAGAGGAGCTTCTAAACTTACAGAATGACTTTCGTCGAAGCTGGCGCCACCATAGTAACCAAATTGCGGAATCAGCTGCATGTTCTGGAGCATCTCTTCTTGAATGTGGGGTGGTGCACCCGTCTTGGCAAGGAAGCCCTTGAATACATCGCCTGGAATCTCAACAGCTACGGCTCCCGTTGAATCTTGCGGCTTGGAAGCCTTGAATTCGTTTATAATCTCAGTGGGAGTGACGTAGGCAGTAGCGCCATAGATCCTCTGGCCCAAAACCTTCTCACGATTGAGCAAGATTCCTTTTACAAACTTGCCGGTGTCGGATTCAATATCTATAAGGGGGATGGGGGAGTTGGTTGGAATTGGCAAGGCGAGCGTGTATGCGCCAGTTTGTGGGCTCGGTCGTACCATCTTGCCTGGGAGATTGGACATGAAAAATCCCGGAAGGAAGAATGAGGCAGGGATTCCAATGCTTCGAATATACTCCTCGACCTCAGCTTTGGAATCGAAGTGGGCAACCTTATCTAATTTCCCACCAGAGACTAATGATTGCCGTTAGCAAAAGCTTGGCCAAGTTCAAAACAATTCTTACGCTTGGTGACGTTGAGCAGACTACTCCAGATTAGATGTTGAACGCCAGCCTTTTTAGAAGCATCTGCAACGTTCTTTCCTTGCTTAATCTCGACCTCTGCGCTCACTTTCTCCCAAAAGTTTGTGACGGAAAAAACAGAATCGGCCCCTGCAATGACCTTTTCAAGTGATGCCTCATCATCCAAATCGCCCTAGAATTTAGATCCAGTCAGCTCAAGCACGCCGGTAACAACAAGATCGCGGAAAAGCTTGATCATTTGAATACATACAGCGACAACCTCTGCTCCCAGCGCAGCCAATTCCTGAGCTGCAGGCTTGGAGGGATCTCGAGTAACTGCACGAACGGTGTACTCGGCAGCAGTCTTAGGATCACTAAGAATGGATCGCACAACGGAGCCACCCTGATTTCCGGTGGCGCCAAATACGACTAGAATCTTTTTGCCTGCCATATTGAATGATAGACTTTACGACGGAGATTTGGGTATGCAACTTCAAAGTTGTGGGAACGAGGCTGCGGTGATAGGATTTAATTCAGAGGTTTTGGGAAATAACTTCTTTAGATTTTGAGGACGAACGATGACTGACGTAGGTGGAAGTGTTTTGCTTGCTTAAGAATTCCTTCTCGTTTGTAGACCATGTCAAAGGATGAAATTGAACTCACGACGATCGCCGCTTTGGCGTGCAGGTCCCCCGGCATTGATCGAAGTGAAATATTGCCGATGCGCTGCGTGTTGGCGGCGTTCGTGGTCAACGAGTTTCGGTGTAGAAAAAAAAGGGTACCATGATCACCGAGCCCCTCCAGGTACGGTAGGGGAAAATGAAGCTCAGTACCATCCCTGCTCAGCTAGGTAAATACATACAGCATTATGCACGCACATACATATGTACATGGGGGGATCTAGCGATAGCGGCGGCCGAATAAGCATGATGTAAGAATGAGGCTGCATTGAGACACCAGGGCCCTTGACCAGACGACCCAATGAAGCAGAGAGGATCCGAGCAGTACCAGTTGGGTGTAAATGTCGCCGAAGCTTACATAGCAATTTCCAACAATAATCCCATACGAACTTGTAAAGTCTCCGACTGCGTCCAACTCATTAGTTTGATTATAAAGCAACCACATTTGATTTCAAATCGAATTGAGGGGCATGTATTCCGAAATATGTGAGGCTGAGTGAAGGGTTCTAGTAGCTTTTCCAGGTTTCCTAGTTCTTGTAGTTGCCTTGTCTCGGATGTAACGAGAGCTCCTTAGCAACATTACTAGCATGTATGATGCACCTCGCGTTTAGTTGTCCCCTGTCTAACTACCGGTTTTTACATTCAAATTTACGTTTTACTTCTCACCGAGCTTCTGTGAGAATCCGTATTTTATAGATAAGCATGGTATGACCGAATCGCCGAAACTCCATCCAATTGCATTACTTTTGAATGGTTTGGGGATTCGATCCCCGAAATGTTGAGAGCCTGAGTGCGTCAGGAATACAGTTTCAAGATAGTACTCGCCCAATAATGTTTGGTTTTAATTTTGTTCTGATGTATTTCAATTTGAAAAGTTAAGAAACATAAAAGCTCGTAGCTGCATAACCAGTATCCCTTGCATTAAACAAGTCCACCGCTTTTCAATCATTACTCCCCATATCTAACAAATGGATTCCTCGAGTTTAAATGGAAAGGTTGCATTGATAACAGGAGCAGGGCGTGGAATAGGAGCCGGCATCGCATTAGACTTGGGTAGTCGAGGCGTAAGCGTGATTGTATGTCCATCTTTCTTCTTTCTGCCCAGTGTGTTTGAAATTCAAAACCAATCGTTTTCAGGGAATCAGCAACTCACATCCACAATAGGTGAATTACTCACGAAGTGAGGGACCAGCCAAGAAGGTAGTTGAGGCGATTAAGCAATCGGGCGGCAATGCTGTTGCAATTAAAGCAGATATCGCCGATCCTGAGCAGATAAAAGAGCTCTTTATCAAGGCCAAGACTGCATTTGGTGGCAAACTTGACATCGTTTGCTCCAATGCAGGTAACTAAACCTCCTCTTCAGGAGGCGAATTCTCACGGTGATTAACGAAAACAATGCTAATAAATACCAGGAATTGAGCATTTTGATAAACTCGAGAATGTGACGCCTGAAGACTTCGACAGAATTTTTGCAGTCAACACGAGAGGACAATTCTTCGTAGCACAGCAAGCCTATACCCACCTTGCGGAAGGCGGCCGGTTAGTACTTACTTCCTCCATCGCGGCAAGTACTGGCTCCGTTCGTGATCACGCCTTGTATGCTGGCAGTAAAGGCGCCGTTGAGGCATTTGCCCGTTGCTTTGCAGGCGACTTCGGCCATAGACGGATCAGGGTCAATGTAATTGCCCCTGGAGGGGTAAAGTCTGACATGGCAATTGAGTCTGGGTGGCGTTATATCCCTGGAGCTGATCCTTCTTGGACCATGGAACGCATCGAGGAACATGTTGGCAAGTGGACCCCACTAGGGAGAATTGCCGATCCTCAAGATATCGCCAAAGTTGTGAGATTTTTGGTCAGTGAAGACGGAGGATGGGTGAACGGTAAGGAAGGATCTCCGACATCTAAAGGTTCCTGTTGCTGACACGCTATTTTCAAGGTCAAACAATCACTATTTCTGGTGGTGCAGCTAAGTAAATTGAACGCTTTTTGCTGTGGTTTTCATTATCTCGTGGTTATGAGTGCCATTACCCATGTTTTTTTCGTTAACAAAATGCATGTATTGTATTTCATAGACAGGTTAAAATCAGCATGTAGGAGGATGGTATATACATTATAGTAGTAGCTATGCAACGAATTGTTCCTGAAACTTGTTAGACGCATCTGATTTCCCTTTAAAGTCTGGCTTTCTCAAAACGCTTTCCAGCTACAAAATGGAAGAGTAACTTGGGTAAGTAAGTGTTGGGATAGGAATAGATAGCAAGAAGTCGGAGCATTGTTGGAACAACTTGTCCAATCCCACCTCTTTTCCAGTCAGTCCTTACCAGTGCAATAACAAAATGATATATCTTCCGGTGAACTCTATCGTTGTAGAGAGCTCGAGGTCAAAAGTCTACTTTTTTAGGGCATTTTACTAGTAAATCAAAAATTTAAAAGTCGTAAACTTTTAAAAGTTAGTGGATAGAAATTATCTTTACCCTTTTTGACTCTCAATTACGAGAGTTCATATGATAATCATTTCTAGTTATTTTATAACATTCAAATGATAGCGATACGTTTGACTTTCGGAAGCCTAATAGCGGGGCCTGGAAATCGCTCAAGATAGCCAGAAAAACTCCAATTTCTTTATCCTAGGCTCGTAATCCCAATTGTATATCATAGTATAGGTTGCACTACTACGAACCCATACACGTAATAACAAGGTTACTATTCAAAGTGATAATATTACATCATGTAATGATGAAGATGGAGGTATCTGCACGCTAAAAACGAAAGAGCTCGAAGCAAAATGAGGACCCGCCTATTTTCTTATACCAATGCTTTTGCAAAACCATACATGTATAATGATAATCGCAATATCGTCTCATCACGCGCAACGTCCTCCTTAGTTCCGAAATCTTACATATTATAATGATATCCACTCAGATAATAACCCGTACCATACCCACAGAGATCCTATTCAAGCCTGCTTACTCCTTTGTCTATCCTATTTGAGTCTCTAGGTCTGTTCTCTTTCCTCCATTAAACGTCGCCCGGTGTCACTGGAGGTGCGGCCTTTTTCTTTTCATATCTTTCCATGAAAAGCGAGGAGGTGATGAAAGTCGAACCGACGAACAGTGAAATCCCGGAAAACAAGATGAGTCCGAGGAAGTTTCCATTCTGGCTATCAACGATGGCACCTTGGATTGGCAAACCCGTAAGACTTCTGTTGTGAAAGATTAGAATTCAATATTGATGAGAATAGGGTAGCTAGAAGGACTTACGCAAAAGAGTTAATGGCCATAAAAGTTCCAAGCATGAGACCAAGATCCGCTATTTTACCACCGCATAATTGAACCAAGGCGGGGGTCATGAGACTGACAAAAGCACCGCTGGTAAAGCCGTAGAGAAGGGTAAAGAACATGACGCCAAATAAGTCTTCGGAGTGGTTTACCGGGAGCCAGATCAGGAGGACGGTAATAGAGGTCAAGAATGCCATGATTGACATCACCAGAAGCGCACCGAACTTGTCGGCCAGGAAGGAGGGGAATATTCGGCCAAAGACAGAGGAAGCGCTGAAGAATGCACTTAATTTCTGAATTGATTTAGAAACGTAGAATAGGGATGCTTACTTGATAATAGAAATTGTGTAAAGAGAGATATTTTGATTGGCAACCTTCAATGCAAATGATGGCAAATAATCGAAAGGAGCGAAAAGGCCCCAGCTTATTAACACGTCAGCCTCTAAACCCGTTCATGTTTTTACTAAAAATCCCAACTTACTAGAAGAGAAATCCTCCGATATTGAAAAGCAAAAATGGCTTCTTCTTGAACACTTTAATACCAACCAGAGACCTCTTTCCGGCAGCCCAACCTTTTGGTTCCAAGGGGGACGAGATCAAGAAAATCGCAAGAGCCAGTGGTACTCCCAAAATCAGGACCACCCACCTCAATCCTACAGCAAACCCTACATGATTAAACAAACCATTGAGAACAAATGGGAAGATAACACCGCCCATAGAAGCACCACTAGCCACAATTCCGATAGCAAGAGATCTGCGAGTAGTGAAGTATTGACCAGCCACAATAAGACCTATGAGACGTATCAGTCCAGTTTTTCGAAAATTGGGACCATGGCGCGAGCGAAAGTATGGTACCCACCTGGCATGAACAATCCTGCCGCTCCTATTCCAAAGCAAACGCCTTGAGCTAGAAAAAACTGGTAATAGTGATTTTGTTTTGATAAACTCAACATCGCAATGCCAAGCAGCTCCAAAATGGCAGATGGAATCATCACAGCTCGCGGCCCAAACATGTCTACAAGCATACCATCCGCTTGAGCGCAGAGGAACATGAGAAATAGCTGAAAGGTAAAGATCCATGAGATAGTAGATGGAGAATAATTTGACAAATTTTCTTCTTGATATTGGGTTTGGAAGATTCCCAATCTGTTGGCAGGTCAATTCATGTTACATACGCGACAGAAACAACGGTATGTTTGCAGCATTATGTTGCCTACAAACTCCAATTCGAAATGAATAACTCACACGTTCAAGAAACCAAAAGACGCGAACTGACACAAAAACCCTCCCGCAACGGCTGACCATGCAGCCAAACCACCATTTGGAGCAACAAATCCTTGTGGCGCAGGTTTTGGGGCACTCGTACCCTCAAGAACTAACTCCTCGCCCTTGGACCCATCTGAAGAGCCGTTGTCTGCTGGTTTGCTCTCCACGGCAGTCGTTAGGCCTTCGTCGACTTTTTCCGCATCCTGAGTGTCGGCCATCATTTCTTGGGTTGGTGGTAGTATTTTTCAGGATTAAAATGCCAAAGGACGGAGAGAGAAGACAAGACTCAAAAATTGCGGATCAAGTTGGTGGCGCCCAGCTTCGCCGCTCGAGGTCCTCTAGGGGGCTGACTCATCTCTTTTACACAAGGGGGCCTACGCGCTTCGATGTAACTGTGACTTTATTTATCCGGTCCAACCAACTACCCCTATCAAAATTTGATTTCTAATCATTCGATTCAGCTTGTCGTAGGATTCAAGCGCAACTGACTCGTCGCAGCCAGCCTGAGCCAGGGGTCACCGCCAGACTCGGTCTTTCAAGTTCGGGAATAATTACCGAAGGCGCTTGACCGACATACAGAATGCCGGGGTAGGAAGGGTAGCCCGAAAGTGCCAGACCGATATATGAAATAATATCGGTGTACGAAATGTAAACATTTTAATAATTATCAAAGGCGTCGGGGCGAGATATAAAATTTTGTCGGTGTAGAAACGATGGCCATTGTAATAATCTCGGCTTTTATACACCAGGACCGAGCCTAGGACCTTGGAAGCCTCCGAAAGGCTGTGTGAGGCTTGAACACTAGTGCTTGGTAACAGAGCAGAAAGGGGGCTGGCGAGGTTAGAGAGCTCAGGGTATGGTTGGCGGGAACGAAACTTCGATACGGTAGAAGACATGAAATTTTGTTTTACATATCAGAGCTTCCGTACTGTACAAAACGTAATGATGAGAAGTACCTTCACCATTGCAATCAAAAAATTTCATGGTAGCAATCATGACATGGTCACCACTTGAAGCTCTCCAAATCTTTTTGGTCTGCTACTTACTACCACTTGCAAGCCTAACATGGAGCCTGCCACCAATTGTCACGAATTTGGCTTCCAATTACCCTACACATGCGCTGCTTGTGGCTTTCTTCCTACCCATGATCACATACATTGTCACTTCGCCAAATTCCCTCCTTCGAATGGCTGTCATTCCGGTCGTGGCAACTATCATTATTTCCTACCTGCAAACCGCTGATTCCTATATTTCCAACAAAAGCTTCCTTGCGATGTCCAGCGGTCCAACAACCCTCCTATTGTTCTCTTCGATCGATTATTTAGTCTTGCAAAAATTACATTTCACAACCGACAAGGTCGAGAGGACCATCGAGGCAGGGACACAACCGGTTGTCATCAGTGAGAAATCGAATGTTGCTCCTCCAGCTCATCGAGGGGTGATTGATACGACTTCACTAAAATGGGCCTGGCGAGTTATTTTCAGTTATCGGGCTATTGGGTCACCACGCGCGGTGAAGAATATGCCTAAATGGTCATACAGCGATCCAAATTACGCTCCATCTCGACCGTTATTCCTCATCAAACGAGGTGCTGCTGTTGTTGGAGCCTTTCTTGTCCTTGATCTTCTTAATAGTCAACCGCCACCTGACTTGAGCCACTTTACTGCGGCTAAATCAGGACAGTTTTCTGGATTTATAGGACAATCAGTGGAAGACATCATTGCAAGAATGATAACGACAGTCATATTTTGGTTTTCTTTGCGCATGACAATCGCTCTCATTTACAATTCTTGGAGTTTGTTACCTGTAGCCTTGAGAATAGACAGTCCGGAAGACTGGCCACCTTATTTTGGCTCTGTTTTCTCTTCTTACTCGATCCGGACATTTTGGAGGTAAGCATAATCGCTTCCCATCTCATGTATATGCCTTGATGCTGACCCACCCACTTCTAGTGTTTATTGGCAGCAGAGTCTACGAAACATGCTAGTTGGAAATGCCGCTTTCTGGACCCATGGCATACTACGTCAGAAGAAAGGCACCCTTGTAGCTCGTTACCTTAACGTGACATTCCCCTTCTTGCTCTCGGGGATTTTACACACGGTTCTTGACGTCTGCGGGGGTGTGCCACTCATGGAGGCTAGAACATTGGTATTCTTCGTCCTACAGGCCTTTGGAATCATGGTTGAAGATTCGGTAGAAGCTGCGTACTTCTGGCTGTTCTCAAAAAAGAATGGAGAGAAGACAGAGTATCCTAAGCTGTTGTTTTGGCATAAATTGGTGGGATATATTTGGGTATATCTTTTCTTGGTATGGACATCGCCCGCTTGGACTTTCGCAAATATCCGCCATGCTGATCCAGCCCACAATTACATTCTGCCTTTTAGTATTATAGGCCAATTCACTGGCCAAAAAGTTGTATAAGGTGCGTCCAATAGAACGTATAAAGATGTTGAAAGAAGCGTGAAAGAGGCAGTCGAGTTGTGGGGTTTGGTTATAGTGTCTGTGTGTAATTAGTGCAGACTACGATGGTGCATCAGTACTATAGTCTATAAGTAAATCCCAAGAAATATTGTGCATTGATCAACATTTCATCATTGAGACTCGAGAAAGATTGATATAATTACTTGGAGGACGTGCAAACTGCTGCCTTCTTAGAAGTGCAAGGGAATCCCTGATAGTGTATAAATATAGATAAAATTTCGCGATTTTTTAAATAGAGAATAAGATATTAAGAACCGTTTTACTACAATGTCTTCGAGAGCTTAGCCAACCCCAAGAGAGACTCTCCAAAGTCGTTTATGGGAAGATTCCAAATCTGTTCGTGGGAGGTGGATCTTCGATGAATGACTCGGAGTGACCCGGTTGTTCGTCATACCCTAATGGTTGCAGTTGTGCTGCAAGATCAACCATAGCTATGGAATAATTCCACGAGGCAAGACAGGATGAGTGCATAAAACGTGCTTTTCGGTGTCTGCAAACGTGGAAATGCGTCGCTAAAGCAGACTCCATGTGGCGTTCCCGGTTCTCGGGACTGAGATGAGTGTTCACGGTGACATTCACCGAATTCGGTATGGCAAACACCCAATTTTAGTGGCTCGGTGCCTCGGGTGCTTGAACCGGACATGCATGAAATAGTCTAATTAATCAATTTTGCTTAGTGTGACATTTACTACCCATTCTTTTTCATTTGTTCAATTTTGTTGGAAGGATCAAGGAAGGATGACGTTGTTGCAGCTGAAGAATGCCGGCAAGAGCAGGGTATATCAGTAAAAGGAGAATAGTAATCCTCAATTAGAAGGAAGTTTCCATGCTGAGTGCTGTTGCGATAGGATGACTTGCAGTGTTGCCTGTAGTCGAGGCATTTTCCTTGAGCTGTGCCGTCGGTCCTGCTCAAATGAGGGGCTGAGTGGCTTGGAAAACTCGCAACGACGATGACTTCTCCCACAATATATATCCATATTGAAGAAACAAGAAATCGCGAGACTTCCTCTTAAGCAAGTCTCTGATTTCCTAAACACAGGGCCACGATGGAGTTCCAAACTTGCAGCTTGCTTGGCCTCCTTTTTTTCGTTTCTGTTTTTATATGTGGTTCTTCAGCAGACACTACTCAATATCCCGGAGGCCTTGCGATACTACGCGTTTGTGTTCAAAATGCCCTTGTGGCAGGCAATGCTTCGAGTCGGATAGTGGATCAATCAGACGCCAATTATCCAGATGCCAGAACGGGCACCATAATGTAAAGATCAATTCTCAAACATCATTGGTCACATCAACTAATGCTGCGAATCCACAACAGACGCGATGAATATCCAGTGATGATTGCATACGCAGTCTCAACTCAAGAAGTTAGCAATCTCGTGGGTTGTGGACACTCAACAGGATATCCGGTTGTTCCTCGAAGTGGTGGTCATCAGTCAGTAAGCTCGAAAAGATATTAAAAATAATTTTTACTGATATTTCTTGAAGCTTTGAGTCATGGTCGGCTTTAAATGGCACTCTCGTCATTGATTTGTCCCACATCAACAGCGTGAACGTCTCGCAGGATAAAACGAAAGCAACAGTCGGTGGCGGCATCCGATTAGGAGCTTTATACATGGCTCTGAATAATTATGGACTTTCTTTCCATGGGGGAATTTGCCCTACCGTTGGCCTTGGGGGCTACGTAGGAGTTGGAGGTAAGTTTTCAATTTCAAGCTTCATGTCGTGGCCTTTGTTAATTTCGTTTTGTGAGCAGGCTACAATATGCAAGGTCGAAAGCTTGGAATGGCGGTCAACGACGTCACATCTTTGGAGATTGTCCTGGCTACTGGACAAGTTGCGACAGCGTCAGCTACAGAGAATCCTGATCTCTACTGGGCTGCTCGGGGTGGAGGATATTACGGAATTATCACAAGTATCACTATCAACACACAAGTGTTTCCCCGGTCAGCAATGGTTTCCATCCAGTTCCCAAACGCGTCAACACGCTACGAAGTCGCCCGGAAATACATTGATTGGGCTCCTCGCCAAGTTAAAGAGTTCAGTTCTCAGATAAATATGTACAGCGACAATACAAATCTAGTGGGCTGGTATTTGGGAGGAACAGAAGACCAACTAAATTCCATACTTGCTA
The DNA here is from genome assembly GCA_013054445.1 of Cudoniella acicularis. Taxonomy (NCBI): domain Eukaryota; kingdom Fungi; phylum Ascomycota; class Leotiomycetes; order Helotiales; family Helotiaceae; genus Cudoniella; species Cudoniella acicularis. The sequence goes on from JAAMPI010000219.1 coordinate 44,899, forward strand.
CTTCGGGACTTTTGAATGTGTCAGGTGCAGAAGTCAACATCCAGAAGAACTGCAGCACACTTAACTCCCGAAACTTCTGGAATGACTACAGCGTTGTCACTACTTGCGGAGACGACCAAGCAGCCGAAGAAATCTTCGCCAGCTATTTCAACGTTGCACCACAAGCATTCGCCCCTATCCAGCCTGTGTTCGAGTTCAATGAACTAACTGTGGACTCTTCCGGGTCTCAGGCGAGCCCTTGGCCCCGCGTGTCTATCATCGACAAGAATTACATCATTCAGAAGGACAAGCAATGGTCTGATGAGACACTGCATGGACTCATTGACCGTATTGGAGGCTTCTCAGTTGAGGAATTCTTCTGGGCAGAGTTAACAGCCTTCAATATTTCTTCGGATGTAACAACGAATAGCAGTGCATTCGCTTGGGAAAAAGATGCCTACGCTCTTTTCCGGGCCGAAGTCTCGCATGGCGAGAACGCTACGCAACACGCATATAATCAAGCTTTCTTTGACGAATTCGACTCTTTCCTGCTGCCAAGAATGGGGTTAGTACATCCAATCCCTTACCTCCAAATCACAAATGCTAACAAGAATAATTAGGACGGCAAGTTATGCTGGATACACTGATGCTGCCATCAAGTCGAATCCCTATACAGCTTATTATGGTAGTAATGTTTGCAGTCTTGTAGAAGTCAAGAAGAGATACGACCCTCTGAACTTCTTCCGCAACCCATTTTCTATTCCGCCGACTGTCCCAGAAGGTGTTACTTGCTAGATTTATTGGAAGAAACGATAGTTCTAGTGCACAAAATAGTAAATAATGGATCCACTATTTTTCTTCGCGTTGCTACCCCTTACTCCCAAAGGATTTGTGTGGAATGCAGCATTGTAGTCAAACAAGGGTGATCCTCGCTTAGTGAAAAGGGGTCGCATTGAGAACCCCTGTTTATGATCACCCGCGCCACTCGTGCCTTCCAAGCTGGTGAGGTTGAACTTTATCCCATGCTAGTATACGAAATTCGAGCCTTCTGTTTTCAATGTTTTACTTCCTTGTGCAAGTTTCTTGTCAACGAAATACTCTTCCAGCCCGGAGTGACCTCAACTGCAGAACCTGATTGGACGCTATCTGTAACAAGTGTATCGTGGCGTTAATGTCTCAGTACCGTACAGCCTCGCTCTAAATTCAGCCACATACCAAAAACATTTTAAGTACCAGCTCAACACCACCCTCTTCCCACGATGTTTCGCAGTCCATCATGGCAATCGTGGAGGGGCAGACTCATTTCCCAACAGCCTAGGAGATATCGCCTCGCAATGCGGAAAGCGCACCATTTCTCAACTCAAAACAAAATGACTTCGAAAGGGAGACACCACAATATTCGAATCGTGCGATGAGCTTCGGCACTCAATGCCAAAAAAAGCTACACAGAATGCGCCGACGAGCGAGAGCGCCAACACCTTGCCGTCCTGCAAGAAATCCGAGACCAACTGGCTTCGCCATCCATCACACCCATGCAATTTATCCGGAACACAATCTTACAGGCGATATTTATTATCATCGGGTGGCTTTTTTGGGATGTACTCGATTTTCTCGTGGTATCAGAGTCAGCTTGGGAATCAAAAGGCTTTGCAGGAAAATCAGTTGATGCCGATTTCAATGTGTCTTGGGAGTAACGATGCAAGTGATATATCTTTCCTTCTTTAATTTTTTTTCTGCTATGCAGCAAGACTGGAATGCTGATGATGAAATCTAGAGCTCCTTTGAGGCAATCTGTGGAAAGATTCTCGAAAATACTCCGGCGACTATGGCAAATTTAGCTTCAGATATCTTCAACGACCCTTCTTTTAACGCCAATACCCAATGGCCGTGGCAAGAACCGGGAGGTCCACCCCTTGCTCTGATCATGCTCGTTGGTGTACCTCTTCTTACAACTCTCGTAACGAGCCTCGTACCAGAAGTCTGTGTTTTACAGGGCATTTTACTAGTAAACCAAAAATCAAAATCCATAAACTTTAAAATACTACTTAATAGAAAGTATCTCTGCCTTCTTAAACTCGCGATACTTGAATATTATATCATGATTATTTATAGTTATTTCACAACTTTGAAGTGATCGCGACGACTTTACTTTTAGAAGCCTGAAGGTGGGGTCTCGGAGCCTAAAAATCGCTTAAATATGCCCTGTAAAACACAGACTTCTGGTACCAGGTTCGTAAGTGTTGTGGTTCGGTGGGTGTTATACTGACATAACTTTCCTAGCAAGAAGTCTGGTCATTCTTAATAAGGATGGTAGCTCGGAATAAAGATGTTGTAGCGTTATTTTGTGTGACTTATTGGGAATTTTTACTGTAATATTCTCTGAGCAAGTGCGGTGCAGTTTTAAACATGCCTGAAAACTAAGCGACTGGTGCACTATAATTTAGTGGATCTGTGCACTGTAGCTTATAAATTAGCGGGTGCAAGCGCTGTAGTTTAGTGGATGTTTCCGTTGCAACTCACCCCAGCGGTCAACATGCGCTGTAGCCTTCGAAGTAGCGATTCTAAGCGCTGTATTTTAGCGAGAGTGTGCTGTAACCCAGGCCTAGATTTATGAATATGATTCTCGTTTATCAATTTTAAATCTCTAAGGCCACGGTGAGAACAGCAACCCGCGAATAAGAACGCAGAACAGGGAAATATATAAGCATGCCGCACTCCCTCAATCATCAACCATTAATGAGGCATCGTGCGGGACCTCTAGAGAACTTGTAGAAGACTTCAAGGACTAGGCGAGTCACGTGTGCGCAAGGCCCTCTTCGGCCACCGTATTTTCAAGGGCTACCGTAACTAGGCGGCTGCCCCCATCCTCATCTTTGTTTTTCACTCAGCTCATGATCAACGACTCCAACTCATAATCCTAAATATGCTACGCCGCTTCACACACCTGGAGCTGTTTCATTGCACTTATGACCGACGTTGAGATTCTGGTACATATCGCGGCCCCTAGTAATGGCCCAGATGACGCTAGGTATAGAGCTTTGACACGTGCCTATTTGGATTTTGTACCCGCGACACGACGACCTTTGGACTACGAACCACAAGATCATGGAGCGAACGATGAAGCAGAAAAACCGAAGAGCGAGCTACAAGGAGAGCTCCATTATGGTAGTCAAGAGTCGTGGTCATCATATCGACCCGATGAGGAGGAAGAGAGTGAGAGTGGACCCTCGAGGGCCTCACATTTAAGTCAGAGTCAAGGGGCCATCTCCCAATCTTTCTTGGATTCTCAATTCTCTTTCAATAGCGTTCTGGACAATGTTGATTCTCCCCCATTTCAACACAGAGTCACGTGTTCTAAATCATCTTCTCGGAATCGTACCAGTCGAAGCCCAGAGCCAGACTCTTTAGAGTCATATCACCCTCCCCCGAGCACAATTGCTGACTCCCAGCCTGAAGCGGAGAGGGGGATGACTGCAGTATCTTCTCCCACGCGAATGCTGGAATTTTTTCTCCAGCGAATTGAGAGTTCCCAGGAATCACCGACAGATAACGCTTGGCGTCCGCCTTTGGGCGATGAAAAGGGCAATGCCAGAGTATCTGATAGCCAGGTTTCCCTAATACCCAGTTCGCAGGACTTTGAGCATGTGGCATCCTCCGATTCTGCAAATCAACCAACTTTTCCACGGCTGAGGGGCAACAATACCCGAGGTCCATTGTCGTCTCAGAGCCTTCTCGCAGAGCCAACATTGTCTACTTCCCCAATAGTACGAAAGCTTTTGCAATCAGCGAGGAGGGACTCTCAAAATATCACAAGTTCGCCTTCAAGTTCGAATGCTGCGATCGAGATTTATGTCCCGTCTCCACCAGCTCTTTTGGAGCCTTCTAGTTCCCTTCCGCAAAGCACAACTGATGAATCAGAAAGGCAACCATCAGCGGGTAATACTGGTTACGGGTCCTTGCCAATTTTCAACTCTGAACTTCGTGCCCTTCTATCGCCGCCCGAACGAGGAAGTCCACACCAACCGCCAGCTCGAATCACGAAAGGCACCATCCCACTAGCCTTTCCGTCACCTATAGTGCCACCACCCCTCGTTTCACCAAGTACCGAAGCTCTAAATGTACATGATGCTCAAAATGCTCAACCTCTAGGCGATGACTCAGAAGTCATCATACCAGAGACCTCGACGCCACCCGTTGTCCAATCCTCCCTCCCTCCAGCATTGACCAAGAGTAGGACCGATCGGGTACCCAATCCAAGCTCTGGAACTGTGATCCCAGAAGCGTCTACTCTCCATAGAGCCAAATCGTCTTCCTTCGATACAGTTCTCGAACAAAACAAAGAGAACTTAACGAAAAGAATGGTTGCCGATGTACCCTCTACACAAGATCTAGAGACGAGCCTGAAGAGGCGATGCCTAGATACAAACTCACCGGTCGAATACAGGTCTTCCTCCGCACCTCCTCGAACTATCCCTCCAATCAAATCAATGCTGGAGATGCCAGTGAGACCACAAAAAAGGCAGCGTGTTGAGGCAGGTCTCCCGGAGAAAGCTCACTCAAATCCGGACATCGAATCTAAACCTTCTCAGTATGTTCAAACTATTCCTGGGACCGAGTCTACGCTAGAGCTGCCTACAGGAGCGCAAAGGAGGCAGCGCATAGAGGCAAGTCCACCAGAGGAAAACGACAGATCGAGCCCTCTGCCATCTAGCCCGGCACCAGAGCCTCCGAGCTCCATGCCATGCCGAAGCCAAATGGCATCTTGGACCGACAAGATAGAGATCCGGGCGCCACTTCCGCAGACGTCGACCATGAATCTTACCCCTGATATGTTAATTACCGATCACTTGCACAAGTTAGCAAAGAAGATGCCTCTGGCACAACTTTACCTACCTACACAACAAACTCGGGAACTAAGACCAATGGAACGAGGGTATTGGCTTCTTCGAACCGATTATTGGAAAGAAGATCTGCGAATGAGAAGTTGGAACTTTCTTGGGAATTACATTGGGCAGGGTCTAGCAGGATGGGGCGTTTGGAGCGTGAGAAGTGATGATTACGGAGAAGTTAGAGTATATTGCTGGGGAATTGTGGTGGAATATATCTACCTGCTGCTATTCATGGCGAGCGAGACTAAAATCAGGAAATTCGGGGCTACTTGGATAGCAGGGAATGGGGAGGCTATTATTAAGGTGGGGTCGTGACATAGGATACTGGTTAGAGTTTAATGATACCCCTTTGAAGTTTTCAAAATTCTTCTGTTCTTCCTGCAACTACATTTGGAACGCCCTTGACACCTCCTTGTGCAAATCAGTACAAAGCTCAATCAATGAATAATGGATTCATTCAATACATTTATTTGCAGTATGATGCTTCTGCTTGTAAGATCCCCTAGTCACATAAGTATTCAATGGCTTACCTCGGTAAGACTCTATACCTATTAAAAAGCCTCAAATAACTAACTGGTCAAGGCGCATCTATTTCAACAGAAATCCCCTAGATCATACCCCTGACGACACCCCCAGTGTCCTTTGCCAGTACACAATATAAATTTAGTTTTGACCACAGTTTAGTCTATCCACTCATCTTTCACTTTTATCTTGGTTCGGTTTTGCTTCCACTGTCTTGTTTACCCAATCACAAGCTTCAAGTCAACGGGATTAAAATAAAGGTTCCTCACCCAAGTTCACAAAATTTTTGCGAAATTTTTCTCGACTCAATGCCCCCCTCACTCTCGCTAGCATTACCAATTATCGTAAAGACCCCTAAACCCGAATCCCATTCTCCTCATACATCCCCTCGATCAAAGCAT